>CM068296.1:73632724-73863253 GCA_034768395.1 Linum lewisii | reverse complement strand
AGGAATTTTCGCCGAAAATATCACCACATTTTCGCCGAAAATATTAGTTAAAAACCAGCTCCAACTTGTTTCGATGATTCCCGCTCCGTTTGAACTCCGATTTGGTCCCCGTTTGAAGCGCTGGACTCGTGAGAGAGTCCTCTATAATGTGGTAACCTGGAGGCTCAACATAAAAGCTCACAAAAAGGGTAAAAATAGCCAATACATGGACAATGTATGCACTAGGAGCCTAGAATCACAAAGTTACGACAAATGCACCAAATACTCATCAAAATGGCATCAAAGGGTATGAAATGTTGCTTAAATGGGGCTTATAATCACGTTAAATCGAGTGTCATCAAAATACCCAATACTTAAGCTTTTGCTTGTCCTCAAGCAAACTGAACTAGAACACACTCAAATTCACAAATGACACGAGATTAAACTGAGATTCAATTCTAACGATTTGGTTTAGACTGTTCCACGTAGAAAAAGTGACCTACACATGCAAGAACATCAACCAAACAAGTTTTCGATCTCACTAATTTTTGCACACTTCAAGTAGTAGTTTTAACAAAGCTCGTTTCTTGGCAAACAATTAATCATAATTAACCGACTACGATAACACCAATTCTAATGAGAAAAGACTTTAAGCTCTAGCCATGATGTGGACGCGGAGGTAGGAAAAGTGACGTGGCTATCGACTTGACTTCATCCATTTCTAGATCTGTACGTTACATATTCTAGCTAGGACTGATTTAAACAACAATTTATTTCAAGTTTCAACTTCTTCCATTGATTTACTGCATACTAGTGCTCGATACCAAACACTTCACTTAGGTGTTGGACCTCCTAGCTCACAGTATTTGTGCCTATGCTAGTGCTCAACCCGAACACTTCACTTAGGTGTCGGGCTTGTCTAGCTTTATTTTCAGCACTTTAAAGAACTTAGCATTGATTTGCACAACTTTATTACTTGATTTAACAATTTAGCCACTTAATCCTAGCTAGTTATAACTTTTTACACAAGATTTCGAATTGGATTTCCATCTAATCTCAAGCCACAATCACAGGTGATCAAATATGGATTGAAAAACATGGAAGAAGCTAGCATTTATCATCTTAGAACAGTGTTATCGAGCTTTGTTATTAACAAGTCAATCAATTCAATTAATTCAAGTTTCAACTACCGAAGTGATTTGTGATCTGTTCTGACCTAGACTCATTTAATATCAGTTTCGACACGTTGGTTACAGGTTCTAAGTGGAACAGTCTAGACGTCATTATTAAAAATTGAAGTCAATTTAACATCAAAAGTCAAGAATTGAGCAATTCTATGCTAGAGAAATTTCAAATTTGAACCACAGAATCATAGATAGCAAGCAAGATCAGGCAAATTCTAACATCCTACCCCACACTTAAACGGTTCTGTGTCCTCACAGAACTAATCTAGAGTAGAGAGATACGAAGAACCTGGAATGAGATGGTCAGTGTAGTGGATGAACACGGATACTCCGGAGCAGAGCGGAGTAGCTACTCAAGTTCCTACAAAAACAAAAATAACAAAAAGATCAAAAGGATACCGGGACAAGTGCCCGGATCCACACAGAAGAAAAGTGGATCGAGATCCGAAAAGAAGAAAGAAAAGAAATGGAAAGGATAGAAACAACCTGATCACTGTTCCGAGGGTGGGGTGAAAATCAGAAGTCGAAACCGGTATAAATAGTCGGCGGAAAACACAAGATTTTCGGCGAAAATGATTGAAAATTTTCGCGAAAATGTTTTGTAAAATCAAAATCCGGTTCGGCGAAAAGTTAAGTTGTTTTCGGTCGAGAAGTAGAAACAGGAGAACAGGCCGATTTTAAACACATATTTTCGGCGAAAATATGGGTGAATTTTTGCCGAAAATAATCTTGAAAATGGTCGGCAGTTTTTTTTTTTTCAACAGAGGCTTTAAAACAGAACGACTCAAAATGAAAACAATTGACTCCAGCCGTGGGTTGCCTCCCACGAAGCGCTCTTGTTTAACTCCGTGAGCCAGACGATACCTGTTAGGGACCCCAACTTAGGAGTTCCTTGAAGTCAATCGTCTTCTTCAAGGACAGCGGTTGAGTGCCGTGTAGCACTCCAGAAGGGTGATGTAACCGGTAGTGCTCCAGTAGATCGTGGTTCTGGTTGGATGACCAGTTCTTCTTGAATTCTCCTTCTGGAGGAGGAAAGAGGTAGTACGACGTGGCATGGTCAATGAGCTCCATCTTCTCCACCTGATGCTCATCAAGAGGTCTCTCAGGATCGAGTGTGTATACTTCCAAATCCTTGACGTCTTCGATTCCCACGTGCTCGTCTCTGGCTTGATGTATAGGTTGGCTTGGCGGAAGCTCAATTGAGGATATCTCCTTGATTTTTTCATGCTCCTCTTCAGCTTCAACTTCAAGATGGATTGGCTCTATGTCTTCATCAACCGCCACCGCCAAGGATTCTTCATCAGATGCTTCTAGCTCGCAATAGTTATGGGTGAGATTGTCATGTTCATCTTCGTACGGCTCTTGAGCATCTTCTTCCATTAGTGGATTTGGTTGCTCGAGCTCGACATCCACCATGTACGAGCTTGTAGCTTCGAAAGGAGATCATCCAAGGCGGATTCTACTCTTGCCGTCTGTTGTCGATGCTGATGAGCCGGTATATACACCTCTTGGTGATTTTGTTGGTGGTGTGTAGCTTCAGGCTCTTCTTCGAAATGTTCTGGAGCATCTTCTCCCTTCAATTGCCCTAGTCGCTTGAGCGCGGCGTTCATTGCATCAACAGCATCGTCCATTGACTGGAGGTTGTCGATCGCGGCTTGGGTGCTTGCCATCCATTGTTGATGCTCATTAGTGTGTAAATCCATCTCTTGGGAGTCTTCAATATATGGTGCTTCATTGATGTACCACCCTTGGTACTGGTCATCCCACCTGTAATCCTGCATAATTAAAACTCAAAAACACTACCCAGGTAAATCATGGAAATAAGGAGGAAAAATAAATGTTAAGGCGGAAAGGTAGAAGAATAATTTGCCAACTCTTCTTTCAAACAATTAGAAGAGTCCCCGGCAACGGCGCCAATTTGATGCTGCAGTTTTAGCGGTATCAAATAACTAACCTACCGAAGTAGACTAGATCGTATTCCACAGGGTTTCTACTAATCGACTACTCAAAGAAGCTGGCAAATTACTCAGGTTTAAACACTTAGTGCGTGGTGTGAGTTCCACGACTTCTAATCTAATAAAGCAGGAAAATAAAAGACAGAAAAGTAAAAGGTTGACTAACGAGAAGATAGACGAACTTAGATTTCGAATCCCCTTAGATCACAAGAGCATTGGCAATCAACATATCAGCGGTTTTCAATTCTAATTCAATCGGTTTCTATACACCACCATAACTCCTTACCCTTAGGTTTAAGACTGGCGAACGTTCGCTCTATCCGATCTAACTACCAAGATTAACTAGTCGCCCAGGTACGGTCGCCTCTCGCAACGACTTAATTAACTGGTGCAATTACTAGTGATTTATGAGTTACTCTTGCAGTGGATTAACCCTAACCGGTTCCTACGAAAGGCACACTCCAATTATAAGGTTAACTGGTTGAATTGATGTTTTAAAGAGAGGCGAGCGTTCGCTTCTATCCTCAGCTTAACAAGAATCTAAACTAGGTGATCAAGTAAGACAAGTTTATGCGCCAAAGCAGGAAGATGTCTGGCGACTAACCCTAGCTTGCAAAAACCTAATCTAGGCGATCAACCAGAGAAGAAACATAAACAATGAAGAACAAAACAACCATGCAAAGAGAAACTGATTGAACTTCGAATCTAATTACCGCCAATCCGTGACCGCTTTAAAGCCTGGATCACTTAGGGTTCATCTAATCTAAGCTCTACAAGTTCAGCTACTCATAACGATAACAGAAGAATCAAAGGCAACAAAGAAGATCCTCATACAGAGGAAGAACATATAAGAACTGAAAAACCTAATTCTGACGACTCCAGCGAAGCTTCAATCTCCTGGATCTTCAACTTTAAGCTCCGAGCTCTCCGAGGTGGAAGGATGGTGTCACGATCTCTCCACGATTCTTCGAACTCTCTAAACTCTATCTATTGACCCTAAGGTCGTGGCTGATCTCTCAGAATTCGTGTGTATCTAATCTGGCTTCAAAAAGTCTATATTTACCCCCAGAAACCCTTTACAAGTTGGAAAAGGCTGAAAATTAGGGTTTTTGCCCGGATTTTCAAAGGAATTTTCGCCGAAAATATCACCACATTTTCGCCGAAAATATTAGTTAAAAACCAGCTCCAACTTGTTTCGATGATTCCCGCTCCGTTTGAACTCCGATTTGGTCCCCGTTTGAAGCGCTGGACTCGTGAGAGAGTCCTCTATAATGTGGTAACCTGGAGGCTCAACATAAAAGCTCACAAAAAGGGTAAAAATAGCCAATAAATGGACAATGTATGCACTAGGAGCCTAGAATCACAAAGTTACGATAAATGCACCAAATACTCATCAAAATGGCATCAAAGGGTATGAAATGTTGCTTAAATGGGGCTTATAATCACGTTAAATCGAGTGTCATCAAATACCCCATACTTAAGCTTTTGCTTGTCCTCAAGCAAACTGAACTAGAACACACTCAAATTCACAAATGACACGAGATTAAACTGAGATTCAATTCTAACGATTTGGTTTAGACTGTTCCACGTAGAAAAAGTGACCTACACATGCAAGAACATCAACCAAACAAGTTTTCGATCTCACTAATTTTTGCACACTTCAAGTAGTAGTTTTAACAAAGCTCGTTTCTTGGCAAACAATTAATCATAATTAACCGACTACGATAACACCAATTCTAATGAGAAAAGACTTTAAGCTCTAGCCATGATGTGGACGCGGAGGTAGGAAAAGTGACGTGGCTATCGACTTGACTTCATCCATTCCTAGATCTGTACGTTACATATTCTAGCTAGGACCGATTTAAACAACAATTTATTTCAAGTTTCAACTTCTTCCATTGATTTACTGCATACTAGTGCTCGATACCAAACACTTCACTTAGATGTTGGACCTGCCTAGCTCACAGTATTTGTGCCTATGCTAGTGCTCAACCCGAACACTTCACTTAGGTGTCGGGCTTGCCAAGCTTTATTTTCAGCACTTTAAAGAACTTAGCATTGATTTGCACAACTTTATTACTTGATTTAACAATTTAGCCACTTAATCCTAGCTAGTTATAACTTTTTACACAAGATTTCGAATTGGATTTCCATCTAATCTCAAGCCACAATCACAGGTGATCAAATATGGAGTGAAAAACATGGAAGAAGCTAGCATTTATCATCTTAGAACAGTGTTATCGAGCTTTGTTATTAACAAGTCAATCAATTCAATTAATTCAAGTTTCAACTACCGAAGTGATTTGTGATCTGTTCTGACTAGACTCATTTAATATCAGTTTCGACACGTTGGTTACAGGTTCTAAGTGGAACAGTCTAGACGTCATTGTTAAAAATTGAAGTCAATTTAACATCAAAAGTCAAGAATTGAGCAATTCTATGCTAGAGAAATTTCAAATTTGAACCACAGAATCATAGATAGCAAGCAAGATCAGGCAAATTCTAACATCCTACCCCACACTTAAACGGTTCTGTGTCCTCACAGAACTAATCTAGAGTAGAGAGATACGAAGAACCTGGAATGAGATGGTCAGTGTAGTGGATGAACATGGATAGTCCGGAGCAGAGCGGAGTAGCTACTCAAGTTCCTACAAAAACAAAAATAACAAAAAGATCAAAAGGATACCTGAACAAGTGCCCGGATCCACACAGAAGAAAAGTGGATCGAGATCCGAAAAGAAGAAAAAAAAGAAATGGAAAGGATAGAAACAACCTGATCACTGTTCCGAGGGCGGGGTGAAAATCAGAAGTCGAAACCGGTATAAATAGTCGGCGGAAAACACAAGATTTTCGGCGAAAATGATTGAAAATTTTCGGCGAAAATGTTTTGTAAAATCAAAATCCGGTTCGGCGAAAAGTTAAGTTGTTTTCGGTCGAGAAGTAGAAACAGGAGAACAGGCCGATTTTAAACACATATTTTCGGCGAAAATATGGGTGAATTTTCGCCGAAAATAATCTTGAAAATGGTCGGCAGTTTTTTTTTTCAACAGAGGCTTTAAAACAGAACGACTCAAAATGAAAACAATTGACTCCAGCCGTGGGTTGCCTCCCACGAAGCGCTCTTGTTTAACGTCCGTGAGCCAGACGATACCTGTTAGGGACCCCAACTTAGGAGTTCCTTGAAGTCAATCGTCTTCTTCAAGGACAACGGTTGAGTGCCGTGTAGCACTCCAGAAGGGTGATGTAACCGGTAGTGCTCCAGTAGATCGTGGTTCTGGTTGGATGACCAGTTCTTCTTGAATTCTCCTTCTGGAGGAGGAAAGAGGTAGTACGGCGTGGCATGGTCAATGAGCTCCATCTTCTCCACCTGATGCTCATCAAGAGGTCTCTCAGGATCGAGTGTGTATACTTCCAAATCCTTGACGTCTTCGATTCCCACGTGCTCGTCTCTGGCTTGATCTATAGGTTGGCTTGGCGGAAGCTCAATTGAGGATATCTCCTCGATTTCTTCGTGCTCCTCTTCAGCTTCAACTTCAAGATGGATTGGCTCTATGTCTTCATCAACCGCCACCGCCAAGGATTCTTCATCAGATGCTTCTAGCTCGCAATAGTTATGGGTGAGATTTTCATGTTCATCTTCGTACGGCTCTTGAGCAACTTCTTCCATTAGTGGATTTGGTTGCTAGAGCTCGACATCCACCATGTTACGAGCTTGTAGCTTCGAAAGGAGATCATCCAAGGGGATTCTACTCTTGCCGTCTGTTGTCGATGCTGATGAGCCGGTATATACACCTCTTGGTGATTTTGTTGGTGGTGTGTAGCTTCAGGCTCTTCTTTGAAATGTTCTGGAGCATCTTCTCCCTTCAATTGCCCTAGTCGCTTGAGCGCGGCGTTCATTGCATCAACAGCATCGTCCATTGATTGGAGGTTGTCGATCGCGGCTTGGGTGCTTGCCATCCATTGTTGATGCTCATTAGTGTGTAAATCCATCTCTTGGGAGTCTTCAATATATGGTGCTTCATTGATGTACCACCCTTGGTACTGGTCATCCCACCTGTAATCCTGCATAATTAAAACTCAAAAACACTACCCAGGTAAATCATGGAAATAAGGAGGAAAAATAAATGGTAAGGCGGAAAGGTAGAAGAATAATTTGCCAACTCTTCTTTCAAACAATTAGAAGAGTCCCCGCCAACGGCGCCAATTTGATGCTGCAGTTTTAGCGGTATCAAATAACTAACCTACTGAAGTAGACTAGATCGTATTCCACAGGGTTTCTACTAATCGACTACTCAAAGAAGCTGGCAAATTACTCAGGTTTAAACACTTAGTGCGTGGTGTGAGTTCCACGACTTCTAATCTAATAAAGCAGGAAAATAAAAGACAGAAAAGTAAAAGGTTGACTAACGAGAAGATAGACGAACTTAGATTTCGAATCCCCCTTAGATCACAAGAGCATTGGCAATCAACATATCAGCGGTTTTCAATTCTAATTCAATCGGTTTCTATACACCACCATAACTCCTTACCCTTAGGTTTAAGACTGGCGAACGTTCGCTCTATCCGATCTAACTACCAAGATTAACTAGCCGCCCAGGTACGTCGCCTCTCGCAACGACTTAATTAACTGGTGCAATTACTAGTGATTTATGAGTTACTCTTGCAGTGGATTAACCCTAACCGGTTCCTACGAAAGGCACACTCCAATTATAAGGTTAACTGGTTGAATTGATGTTTTAAAGAGAGGCGAGCGTTCGCTTCTATCCTCAGCTTAACAAGAATCTAAACTAGGTGATCAAGTAAGACAAGTTTATGCGCCAAAGCAGGAAGATGTCTGGCGACTAACCCTAGCTTGCAAAAACCTAATCTAGGCGATCAACCAGAGAAGAAACATAAACAATGAAGAACAAAACAACCATGCAAAGAGAAACTGATTGAACTTCGAATCTAATTACCGCCAATCCGTGACCGCTTTAAAGCCCTGGATCACTTAGGGTTCATCTAATCTAAGCTCTACAAGTTCAGCTACTCATAACGATAACAGAAGAATCAAAGGCAACAAAGAAGATCATCATACAGAGGAAGAACATATAAGAACTGAAAAACCTAATTCTGACGACTCCGGCGAAGCTTCAATCTCCTGGATCTTCAACTTTAAGCTCCGAGCTCTCCGAGGTGGAAGGATGGCGTCACGATCTCTCCACGATTCTTCGAACTCTCTAAACTCTATCTATTGACCCTAAGGTCGTGGCTGATCTCTCAGAATTCGTGTGTATCTAATCTGGCTTCAAAAAGTCTATATATACCCCCAGAAACCCTTTACAAGTTGGAAAAGGCTGAAAATTAGGGTTTTTGCCCGGATTTTCAAAGGAATTTTCGCCGAAAATATCACCACATTTTCGCCGAAAATATTAGTTAAAAACCAGCTCCAACTTGTTTCGATGATTCCCGCTCCGTTTGAACTCCGATTTGGTCCCTGTTTGAAGCGCTGGACTCGTGAGAGAGTCCTCTATAATGTGGTAACCTGGAGGCTCAACATAAAAGCTCAAAAAAGGGTAAAAATAGCCAATAAATGGACAATGTATGCACTAGGAGCCTAGAATCACAAAGTTACGACAAATGCACCAAATACTCATCAAAATGGCATCAAAGGGTATGAAATGTTGCTTAAATGGGGCTTATAATCACGTTAAATCGAGTGTCATCAAAATACCCCATACTTAAGCTTTTGCTTGTCCTCAAGCAAACTGAACTAGCACACACTCAAATTCACAAATGACACGAGATTAAACTGAGATTCAATTCTAACGATTTGGTTTAGACTGTTCCACGTAGAAAAAGTGACCTACACATGCAAGAACATCAACCAAACAAGTTTTCGATCTCACTAATTTTTGCACACTTCAAGTAGTAGTTTTAACAAAGCTCGTTTCTTGGCAAACAATTAATCATAATTAACCGACTACGATAACACCAGTTCTAATGAGAAAAGACTTTAAGCTCTAGCCATGATGTGGACGCGGAGGTAGGAAAAGTGACGTGGCTATCGACTTGACTTCATCCATTCCTAGATCTGTACGTTACATATTCTAGCTAGGACCGATTTAAACAACAATTTATTTCAAGTTTCAACTTCTTCCATTGATTTACTGCATACTAGTACTCGATACCAAACACTTCACTTAGATGTTGGACCTGCCTAGCTCACAGTATTTGTGCCTATGCTAGTGCTCAACCCGAACACTTCACTTAGGTGTCGGGCTTGCCTAGCTTTATTTTCAGCACTTTAAAGAACTTAGCATTGATTTGCACAACTTTATTACTTGATTTAACAATTTAGCCACTTAATCCTAACTAGTTATAACTTTTTACACAAGATTTCGAATTGGATTTCCATCTAATCTCAAGCCACAATCACAGGTGATCAAATATGGAGTGAAAAACATGGAAGAAGCTAGCATTTATCATCTTAGAACAGTGTTATCGAGCTTTGTTATTAACAAGTCAATCAATTCAATTAATTCAAGTTTCAACTACCGAAGTGATTTGTGATCTGTTCTGACCTAGACTCATTTAATATCAGTTTCGACACGTTGGTTACAGGTTCTAAGTGGAACAGTCTAGACGTCATTGTTAAAAATTGAAGTCAATTTAACATCAAAAGTCAAGAATTGAGCAATTCTATGCTAGAGAAATTTCAAATTTGAACCACATAATCATAGATAGCAAGCAAGATCAGGCAAATTCTAACATCCTACCCCACACTTAAACGGTTCTGTGTCCTCACAGAACTAATCTAGAGTAGAGAGATACGAAGAACCTGGAATGAGATGGTCAGTGTAGTGGATGAACACGGATAGTCCGGAGCAGAGCGGAGTAGCTACTCAAGTTCCTACAAAAACAAAAATAACAAAAAGATCAAAAGGATACCGGGACAAGTGCTCCGGATCCACACAGAAGAAAAGTGGATCGAGATCCGAAAAGAAGAAAGAAAAGAAATGGAAAGGATAGAAACAACCTGATCACTGTTCCGAGGGCGGGGTGAAAATCAGAAGTCGAAACCGGTATAAATAGTCGGCGGAAAACACAAGATTTTCGGCAAAAATGATTGAAAATTTTCGGCGAAAATGTTTTGTAAAATCAAAATCCGGTTCGGCGAAAAGTTAAGTTGTTTTCGGTCGAGAAGTAGAAACAGGAGAACAGGCGATTTTAAACACATATTTTCGGCGAAAATATGGGTGAATTTTCGCCGAAAATAATCTTGAAAATGGTCGGCAGTTTTTTTTTTCAACAGAGGCTTTAAAACAGAACGACTCAAAATGAAAACAATTGACTCCAGCCGTGGGTTGCCTCCCACGAAGCGCTCTTGTTTAACGTCCGTGAGCCAGACGATACCTGTTAGGGACCCCAACTTAGGAGTTCCTTGAAGTCAATCGTCTTCTTCAAGGACAGCGGTTGAGTGCCGTGTAGCACTCCAGAAGGGTGATGTAACCGGTAGTGCTCCAGTAGATCGTGGTTCTGGTTGGATGACCAGTTCTTCTTGAATTCTCCTTCTGGAGGAGGAAAGAGGTAGTACGACGTGGCATGGTCAATGAGCTCCATCTTCTCCACCTGATGCTCATCAAGAGGTCTCTCAGGATCGAGTGTGTATACTTCCAAATCCTTGACGTCTTCGATTCCCACGTGCTCGTCTCTGGCTTGATCTATAGGTTGGCTTGGCGGAAGCTCAATTGAGGATATCTCCTCGATTTCTTCGTGCTCCTCTTCAGCTTCAACTTCAAGATGGATTGGCTCTATGTCTTCATCAACCGCCACCGCCAAGGATTCTTCATCAGATGCTTCTAGCTCGCAATAGTTATGGGTGAGATTGTCATGTTCATCTTCGTATGGCTCTTGAGCATCTTCTTCCATTAGTGGATTTGGTTGCTAGAGCTCGACATCCACCATGTTACGAGCTGTGTAGCTTCGAAAGGAGATCATCCAAGGCGGATTCTACTCTTGCCGTCTGTTGTCGATGCTGATGAGCCGGTATATACACCTCTTGGTGATTTTGTTGGTGGTGTGTAGCTTCAGGCTCTTCTTTGAAATGTTCTGGAGCATCTTCTCCCTTCAATTGCCCTAGTCGCTTGAGCGCGGCGTTCATTGCATCAACAGCATCGTCCATTGATTGGAGGTTGTCGATCGCGGCTTGGGTGCTTGCCATCCATTGTTGATGCTCATTAGTGTGTAAATCCATCTCTTGGGAGTCTTCAATATATGGTGCTTCATTGATGTACCACCCTTGGTACTGGTCATCCCACCTGTAATCCTGCATAATTAAAACTCAAAAACACTACCCAGGTAAATCATGGAAATAAGGAGGAAAAATAAATGGTAAGGCGGAAAGGTAGAAGAATAATTTGCCAACTCTTCTTTCAAACAATTAGAAGAGTCCCCGCCAACGGCGCCAATTTGATGCTGCAGTTTTAGCGGTATCAAATAACTAACCTACTGAAGTAGACTAGATCGTATTCCACAGGGTTTCTACTAATCGACTACTCAAAGAAGCTGGCAAATTACTCAGGTTTAAACACTTAGTGCGTGGTGTGAGTTCCACGACTTCTAATCTAATAAAGCAGGAAAATAAAAGACAGAAAAGTAAAAGGTTGACTAACGAGAAGATAGACGAACTTAGATTTTGAATCCCCCTTAGATCACAAGAGCATTGGCAATCAACATATCAGCGGTTTTCAATTCTAATTCAATCGGTTTCTATACACCACCATAACTCCTTACCCTTAGGTTTAAGACTGGCGAACGTTCGCTCTATCCGATCTAACTACCAAGATTAACTAGCCGCCCAGGTACGATCGCCTCTCGCAACGACTTAATTAACTGGTGCAATTACTAGTGATTTATGAGTTACTCTTGCAGTGGATTAACCCTAACCGGTTCCTACGAAAGGCACACTCCAATTATAAGGTTAACTGGTTGAATTGATGTTTTAAAGAGAGGCGAGCGTTCGCTTCTATCCTCAGCTTAACAAGAATCTAAACTAGGTGATCAAGTAAGACAAGTTTATGCGCCAAAGCAGGAAGATGTCTGGCGACTAACCCTAGCTTGCAAAAACCTAATCTAGGCGATCAACCAGAGAAGAAACATAAACAATGAAGAACAAAACAACCATGCAAAGAGAAACTGATTGAACTTCGAATCTAATTACCGCCAATCCGTGACCGCTTTAAAGCCCTGGATCACTTAGGGTTCATCTAATCTAAGCTCTACAAGTTCAGCTACTCATAACGATAACAGAAGAATCAAAGGCAACAAAGAAGATCATCATACAGAGGAAGAACATATAAGAACTGAAAAACCTAATTCTGACGACTCCGGCGAAGCTTCAATCTCCTGGATCTTCAACTTTAAGCTCCGAGCTCTCCGAGGTGGAAGGATGGCGTCACGATCTCTCCACGATTCTTCGAACTCTCTAAACTCTATCTATTGACCCTAAGGTCGTGGCTGATCTCTCAGAATTCGTGTGTATCTAATCTGGCTTCAAAAAGTCTATATATACCCCCAGAAACCCTTTACAAGTTGGAAAAGGCTGAAAATTAGGGTTTTTGCCCGGATTTTCAAAGGAATTTTCGCCGAAAATATCACCACATTTTCGCCGAAAATATTAGTTAAAAACCAGCTCCAACTTGTTTCGATGATTCCCGCTCCGTTTGAACTCCGATTTGGTCCCTGTTTGAAGCGCTGGACTCATGAGAGAGTCCTCTATAATGTGGTAACCTGGAGGCTCAACATAAAAGCTCAAAAAAGGGTAAAAATAGCCAATAAATGGACAATGTATGCACTAGGAGCCTAGAATCACAAAGTTACGACAAATGCACCAAATACTCATCAAAATGGCATCAAAGGGTATGAAATGTTGCTTAAATGGGGCTTATAATCACGTTAAATCGAGTGTCATCAAAATACCCCATACTTAAGCTTTTGCTTGTCCTCAAGCAAACTGAACTAGAACACACTCAAATTCACAAATGACACGAGATTAAACTGAGATTCAATTCTAACGATTTGGTTTAGACTGTTCCACGTAGAAAAAGTGACCTACACATGCAAGAACATCAACCAAACAAGTTTTCGATCTCACTAATTTTTGCACACTTCAAGTAGTAGTTTTAACAAAGCTCGTTTCTTGGCAAACAATTAATCATAATTAACCGACTACGATAACACCAGTTCTAATGAGAAAAGACTTTAAGCTCTAGCCATGATGTGGACGCGGAGGTAGGAAAAGTGACGTGGCTATCGACTTGACTTCATCCATTCCTAGATCTGTACGTTACATATTCTAGCTAGGACCGATTTAAACAACAATTTATTTCAAGTTTCAACTTCTTCCATTGATTTACTGCATACTAGTACTCGATACCAAACACTTCACTTAGATGTTGGACCTGCCTAGCTCACAGTATTTGTGCCTATGCTAGTGCTCAACCCGAACACTTCACTTAGGTGTCGGGCTTGCCTAGCTTTATTTTCAGCACTTTAAAGAACTTAGCATTGATTTGCACAACTTTATTACTTGATTTAACAATTTAGCCACTTAATCCTAACTAGTTATAACTTTTTACACAAGATTTCGAATTGGATTTCCATCTAATCTCAAGCCACAATCACAGGTGATCAAATATGGAGTGAAAAACATGGAAGAAGCTAGCATTTATCATCTTAGAACAGTGTTATCGAGCTTTGTTATTAACAAGTCAATCAATTCAATTAATTCAAGTTTCAACTACCGAAGTGATTTGTGATCTGTTCTGACCTAGACTCATTTAATATCAGTTTCGACACGTTGGTTACAGGTTCTAAGTGGAACAGTCTAGACGTCATTGTTAAAAATTGAAGTCAATTTAACATCAAAAGTCAAGAATTGAGCAATTCTATGCTAGAGAAATTTCAAATTTGAACCACAGAATCATAGATAGCAAGCAAGATCAGGCAAATTCTAACATCCTACCCCACACTTAAACGGTTCTGTGTCCTCACAGAACTAATCTAGAGTAGAGAGATACGAAGAACCTGGAATGAGATGGTCAGTGTAGTGGATGAACACGGATAGTCCGGAGCAGAGCGGAGTAGCTACTCAAGTTCCTACAAAAACAAAAATAACAAAAAGATCAAAAGGATACCGGGACAAGTGCTCCGGATCCACACAGAAGAAAAGTGGATCGAGATCCGAAAAGAAGAAAGAAAAGAAATGGAAAGGATAGAAACAACCTGATCACTGTTCCGAGGGCGGGGTGAAAATCAGAAGTCGAAACCGGTATAAATAGTCGGCGGAAAACACAAGATTTTCGGCAAAAATGATTGAAAATTTTCGGCGAAAATGTTTTGTAAAATCAAAATCCGGTTCGGCGAAAAGTTAAGTTGTTTTCGGTCGAGAAGTAGAAACAGGAGAACAGGCCGATTTTAAACACATATTTCGGCGAAATATGGTGAATTTTCGCCGAAAATAATCTTGAAAATGGTCGGCAGTTTTTTTTTTTTTTCAACAGAGGCTTTAAAACAGAACGACTCAAAATGAAAACAATTGACTCCAGCCGTGGGTTGCCTCCCACGAAGCGTCTTGTTTAACGTCCGTGAGCCAGACGATACCTGTTAGGGACCCCAACTTAGGAGTTCCTTGAAGTCAATCGTCTTCTTCAAGGACAGCGGTTGAGTGCCGTGTAGCACTCCAGAAGGGTGATGTAACCGGTAGTGCTCCAGTAGATCGTGGTTCTGGTTGGATGACCAGTTCTTCTTGAATTCTCCTTCTGGAGGAGGAAAGAGGTAGTACGACGTGGCATGGTCAATGAGCTCCATCTTCTCCACCTGATGCTCATCAAGAGGTCTCTCAGGATCGAGTGTGTATACTTCCAAATCCTTGACGTCTTCGATTCCCACGTGCTCGTCTCTGGCTTGATCTATAGGTTGGCTTGGCGGAAGCTCAATTGAGGATATCTCCTCGATTTCTTCGTGCTCCTCTTCAGCTTCAACTTCAAGATGGATTGGCTCTATGTCTTCATCAACCGCCACCGCCAAGGATTCTTCATCAGATGCTTCTAGCTCGCAATAGTTATGGGTGAGATTGTCATGTTCATCTTCGTATGGCTCTTGAGCATCTTCTTCCATTAGTGGATTTGGTTGCTAGAGCTCGACATCCACCATGTTACGAGCGTGTAGCTTCGAAAGGAGATCATCCAAGGCGGATTCTACTCTTGCCGTCTGTTGTCGATGCTGATGAGCCGGTATATACACCTCTTGGTGATTTTGTTGGTGGTGTGTAGCTTCAGGCTCTTCTTTGAAATGTTCTGGAGCATCTTCTCCCTTCAATTGCCCTAGTCGCTTGAGCGCGGCGTTCATTGCATCAACAGCATCGTCCATTGATTGGAGGTTGTCGATCGCGGCTTGGGTGCTTGCCATCCATTGTTGATGCTCATTAGTGTGTAAATCCATCTCTTGGGAGTCTTCAATATATGGTGCTTCATTGATGTACCACCCTTGGTACTGGTCATCCCACCTGTAATCCTGCATAATTAAAACTCAAAAACACTACCCAGGTAAATCATGGAAATAAGGAGGAAAAATAAATGGTAAGGCGGAAAGGTAGAAGAATAATTTGCCAACTCTTCTTTCAAACAATTAGAAGAGTCCCCGCCAACGGCGCCAATTTGATGCTGCAGTTTTAGCGGTATCAAATAACTAACCTACTGAAGTAGACTAGATCGTATTCCACAGGGTTTCTACTAATCGACTACTCAAAGAAGCTGGCAAATTACTCAGGTTTAAACACTTAGTGCGTGGTGTGAGTTCCACGACTTCTAATCTAATAAAGCAGGAAAATAAAAGACAGAAAAGTAAAAGGTTGACTAACGAGAAGATAGACGAACTTAGATTTCGAATCCCCCTTAGATCACAAGAGCATTGGCAATCAACATATCAGCGGTTTTCAATTCTAATTCAATCGGTTTCTATACACCACCATAACTCCTTACCCTTAGGTTTAAGACTGGCGAACGTTCGCTCTATCCGATCTAACTACCAAGATTAACTAGCCGCCCAGGTACGATCGCCTCTCGCAACGACTTAATTAACTGGTGCAATTACTAGTGATTTATGAGTTACTCTTGCAGTGGATTAACCCTAACCGGTTCCTACGAAAGGCACA
Organism: Linum lewisii; assembly: GCA_034768395.1. Taxonomy (NCBI): domain Eukaryota; kingdom Viridiplantae; phylum Streptophyta; class Magnoliopsida; order Malpighiales; family Linaceae; genus Linum; species Linum lewisii. The sequence continues at coordinate 73,846,940 of CM068296.1, read as the reverse complement.
CTCCAATTATAAGGTTAACTGGTTGAATTGATGTTTTAAAGAGAGGCGAGCGTTCGCTTCTATCCTCAGCTTAACAAGAATCTAAACTAGGTGATCAAGTAAGACAAGTTTATGCGCCAAAGCAGGAAGATGTCTGGCGACTAACCCTAGCTTGCAAAAACCTAATCTAGGCGATCAACCAGAGAAGAAACATAAACAATGAAGAACAAAACAACCATGCAAAGAGAAACTGATTGAACTTCGAATCTAATTACCGCCAATCCGTGACCGCTTTAAAGCCCTGGATCACTTAGGGTTCATCTAATCTAAGCTCTACAAGTTCAGCTACTCATAACGATAACAGAAGAATCAAAGGCAACAAAGAAGATCATCATACAGAGGAAGAACATATAAGAACTGAAAAACCTAATTCTGACGACTCCGGCGAAGCTTCAATCTCCTGGATCTTCAACTTTAAGCTCCGAGCTCTCCGAGGTGGAAGGATGGCGTCACGATCTCTCCACGATTCTTCGAACTCTCTAAACTCTATCTATTGACCCTAAGGTCGTGGCTGATCTCTCAGAATTCGTGTGTATCTAATCTGGCTTCAAAAAGTCTATATATACCCCCAGAAACCCTTTACAAGTTGGAAAAGGCTGAAAATTAGGGTTTTTGCCCGGATTTTCAAAGGAATTTTCGCCGAAAATATCACCACATTTTCGCCGAAAATATTAGTTAAAAACCAGCTCCAACTTGTTTCGATGATTCCCGCTCCGTTTGAACTCCGATTTGGTCCCGTTTGAAGCGCTGGACTCGTGAGAGAGTCCTCTATAATGTGGTAACCTGGAGGCTCAACATAAAAGCTCACAAAAAGGGTAAAAATAGCCAATAAATGGACAATGTATGCACTAGGAGCCTAGAATCACAAAGTTACGACAAATGCACCAAATACTCATCAAAATGGCATCAAAGGGTATGAAATGTTGCTTAAATGGGGCTTATAATCACGTTAAATCGAGTGTCATCAAAATACCCCATACTTAAGCTTTTGCTTGTCCTCAAGCAAACTGAACTAGAACACACTCAAATTCACAAATGACACGAGATTAAACTGAGATTCAATTCTAACGATTTGGTTTAGACTGTTCCACGTAGAAAAAGTGACCTACACATGCAAGAACATCAACCAAACAAGTTTTCGATCTCACTAATTTTTGCACACTTCAAGTAGTAGTTTTAACAAAGCTCGTTTCTTGGCAAACAATTAATCATAATTAACCGACTACGATAACACCAATTCTAATGAGAAAAGACTTTAAGCTCTAGCCATGATGTGGACGCGGAGGTAGGAAAAGTGACGTGGCTATCGACTTGACTCATCCATTCCTAGATCTGTACGTTACATATTCTAGCTAGGACCGACTTAAACAACAATTTATTTCAAGTTTCAACTTCTTCCATTGATTTACTGCATACTAGTGCTCGATACCAAACACTTCACTTAGATGTTGGACCTGCCTAGCTCACAGTATTTGTGCCTATGCTAGTGCTCAACCCGAACACTTCACTTAGGTGTCGGGCTTGCCTAGCTTTATTTTCAGCACTTTAAAGAACTTAGCATTGATTTGCACAACTTATTACTTGATTTAACAATTTAGCCACTTAATCCTAGCTAGTTATAACTTTTTACACAAGATTTCGAATTGGATTTCCATCTAATCTCAAGCCACAATCACAGGTGATCAAATATGGAGTGAAAAACATGGAAGAAGCTAGCATTTATCATCTTAGAACAGTGTTATCGAGCTTTGTTATTAACAAGTCAATCAATTCAATTAATTCAAGTTTCAACTACCGAAGTGATTTGTGATCTGTTCTGACCTAGACTCATTTAATATCAGTTTCGACACGTTGGTTACAGGTTCTAAGTGGAACAGTCTAGACGTCATTGTTAAAAATTGAAGTCAATTTAACATCAAAAGTCAAGAATTGAGCAATTCTATGCTAGAGAAATTTCAAATTTGAACCACAGAATCATAGATAGCAAGCAAGATCAGGCAAATTCTAACATCCTACCCCACACTTAAACGGTTCTGTGTCCTCACAGAACTAATCTAGAGTAGAGAGATAGAAGAACCTGGAATGAGATGGTCAGTGTAGTGGATGAACACGGATAGTCCGGAGCAGAAGCGGAGTAGCTACTCAAGTTCCTACAAAAACAAAAATAACAAAAAGATCAAAAGGATACCGGGACAAGTGCCCCGAATCCACACAGAAGAAAAGTGGATCGAGATCCGAAAAGAAGAAAGAAAAGAAATGGAAAGGATAGAAACAACCTGATCACTGTTCCGAGGGCGGGGTGAAAATCAGAAGTCGAAACCGGTATAAATAGTCGGCGGAAAAACAAGATTTTCGGCGAAAATGATTGAAAATTTTCGGCGAAAATGTTTTGTAAAATCAAAATCCGGTTCGGCGAAAAGTTAAGTTGTTTTCGGTCGAGAAGTAGAAACAGGAGAACAGGCCGATTTTAAACACATATTTTCGGCGAAAATATGGGTGAATTTTCGCCGAAAATAATCTTGAAAATGGTCGGCAGTTTTTTTTTTTTCAACAGAGGCTTTAAAACAGAACGACTCAAAATGAAAACAATTGACTTCCAGCCGTGGGTTGCCTCCCACGAAGCGCTCTTGTTTAACGTCCGTGAGCCAGACGATACCTGTTAGGGACCCCAACTTAGGAGTTCCTTGAAGTCAATCGTCTTCTTCAAGGACAGCGGTTGAGTGCCGTGTAGCACTCCAGAAGGGTGATGTAACCGGTAGTGCTCCAGTAGATCGTGGTTCTGGTTGGATGACCAGTTCTTCTTGAATTCTCCTTCTAGAGGAGGAAAGAGGTAGTACGGCGTGGCATGGTCAATGAGCTCCATCTTCTCCACCTGATGCTCATCAAGAGGTCTCTCAGGATCGAGTGTGTATACTTCCAAATCCTTGACGTCTTCGATTCCCACGTGCTCGTCTCTGGCTTGATCTATAGGTTGGCTTGGCGGAAGCTCAATTGAGGATATCTCCTCGATTTCTCGTGCTCCTCTTCAGCTTCAACTTCAAGATGGATTGGCTCTATGTCTTCATCAACCGCCACCGCCAAGGATTCTTCATCAGATGCTTCTAGCTCGCAATAGTTATGGGTGAGATTTGTCATGTTCATCTTCGTATGGCTCTTGAGCATCTTCTTCCATTAGTGGATTTGGTTGCTAGAGCTCGACATCCACCATGTTACGAGCTTGTAGCTTCGAAAGGAGATCATCCAAGGCGGATTCTACTCTTGCCGTCTGTTGTCGATGCTGATGAGCCGGTATATACACCTCTTGGTGATTTTGTTGGTGGTGTGTAGCTTCAGGCTCTTTTTGAAATGTTCTGGAGCATCTTCTCCCTTCAATTGCCCTAGTCGCTTGAGCCGGCTTCATTGCATCAACAGCATCGTCCATTGATTGGAGGTTGTCGATCGCGGCTTGGGTGCTTGCCATCCATTGTTGATGCTCATTAGTGTGTAAATCCATCTCTTGGGAGTCTTCAATATATGGTGCTTCATTGATGTACCACCCTTGGTACTGGTCATCCCACCTGTAATTGATACTTAAAACTCAAAACACATACCCCATGTTAATTGATGAAATAATGAGGAAAAATAAATGTGTAAGTGGCTCTGGGGAAAGTGTTTAAGTTGATTATTTGCATTCTTCCTTGTGAAACTTTAAGAGCTCCCTCAACGGCGTCCAATTTGATTGGCTGAGTATTTAGCGGCTATCAAATGACTAACTACCTGAAGTGGACTTAGATGTGATTCCACAGGGTTTGCTACTAATCCTTCCTCAAAAAGTTGGGAATTTTCAGGAAACATCTGGCATGTTAAGTTCCGGCGACTTTCCAACGTAATTCGAGAGTAAAAATCAAGAGAGACAGAAAAACTTCATAGTTATCTAATTCGACGAAGCAGACAACTTAGATTTGAATGCTTAAGATACATAGAGCATGGCGAATACTACAGGGTTTCTAATTCAACAATCGGTTTCTATAACTCTCTCCAATAACTCCTTCCTTAGGTTTTAGATCTCGTAACGTGTCGGCTCTCTATTTCGATTAATACCAGGAGATTTATAGGAGGTCGGTGTTTCTCAACCGTTAAGTTAATTGAATTATCAGTGATTTATGAGTTTACTCTTAAGCCTGATTAAGCCTAAATCCGGATTCCTACGAAGGACATCTCAATTATAGGTTGACTGGTGAATTAGATGTTTTAAGAGAGGCGTAGGTTGCGTTCTATCCTAGGCTTAACAAATCTTAAACTATGTGATCAGTAACTGTTCTTCGTGCGTTCTTGAGGATTTGCGAGTTATCTTGACCATAGGAACTTGTAGGTTTGATAGGATAGTTTCTCTGCGTCCTGACCATGGAGTAGAGATTACCCAAGGAAGTGTCGAGTCATCAAGTCTGATAAACTGAAATTGCATTGCATCATCCGTCTTAATCGAGCTAGAGCGGATTCGAGTCTGGACAAACGCCTTAGTCTATATTCAAATCTCCAATCTGCTTCACTTGTTTGCTTGTTCAATTTGCATTCTTAGTTTACTTAGTTCATTTTTAAACCATTTCAAACCCAGCACGAAAACACGAATTGCTTATTCCACAACTGTTGAGTAATAGAAAAAAGAAAGACCCTAGGGAAAAATGATCTCTTTGGAGAAATCCATTGAGTTAAAACTAGTGTGCATTAATTTGCGCATCAGTAATCCTGCATAATTAAAACTCAAAAACACTACCCAGGTAAATCATGGAAATAAGGAGGAAAAATAAATGGTAAGGCGGAAAGGTAGAAGAATAATTTGCCAACTCTTCTTTCAAACAATTAGAAGAGTCCCCGCCAACGGCGCCAATTTGATGCTGCAGTTTTAGCGGTATCAAATAACTAACCTACTGAAGTAGACTAGATCGTATTCCACAGGGTTTCTACTAATCGACTACTCAAAGAAGCTGGCAAATTACTCAGGTTTAAACACTTAGTGCGTGGTGTGAGTTCCACGACTTCTAATCTAATAAAGCAGGAAAATAAAAGACAGAAAAGTAAAAGGTTGACTAACGAGAAGATAGACGAACTTAGATTTCAAATCCCCTTAGATCACAAGAGCATTGGCAATCAACATATCAGCGGTTTTCAATTCTAATTCAATAGGTTTCTATACACCACCATAACTCATTACCCTTAGGTTTAAGACTGGCGAACGTTCGCTCTATCCGATCTAACTACCAAGATTAACTAGCCGCCCAGGTACGGTCGCCTCTCGCAACGACTTAATTAACTGGTGCAATTACTAGTGATTTATGAGTTACTCTTGCGTGGATTAACCCTAACGGTTCCTACGAAAGGCACACTCCAATTATAAGGTTAACTGGTTGAATTGATGTTTTAAAGAGAGGCGAGCGTTCGCTTCTATCCTCAGCTTAACAAGAATCTAAACTAGGTGATCAAGTAAGACAAGTTTATGCGTCAAAGCAGGAAGATGTCTGGCGACTAACCCTAGCTTGCAAAAACCTAATCTAGGCGATCAACCAGAGAAGAAACATAAACAATGAAGAACAAAACAACCATGCAAAGAGAAACTGATTGAACTTCGAATCTAATTACCGCCAATCCGTGACCGCTTTAAAGCCCTGGATCACTTAGGGTTCATCTAATCTAAGCTCTACAAGTTCAGCTACTCATAACGATAATAGAAGAATCAAAGGCAACATAGAAGATCATCATACAGAGGAAGAACAGATAAGAACTGAAAAACCTAATTCTGACGACTCCAGCGAAGCTTCAATCTCCTGGATCTTCAACTTTAAGCTCCGAGCTCTCCGAGGTGGAAGGATGGCGTCACGATCTCTCCACGATTCTTCGAACTCTCTAAACTCTATCTATTGACCTTAAGGTCGTGGTGATCTCTCAGAATTGTGTGTATCTAATCTGGCTTCAAAAAGTCTATATATACCCCCAGAAACCCTTTACAAGTTGGAAAAGGATGAAAATTAGGGTTTTTGCCCGGATTTTAAAAGGAATTTTCGCCGAAAATATCACCACATTTCCATTTTCGCCGAAAATATTAGTTAAAAACCAGCTCCAACTTGTTTCGATGATTCCCCTCCGTTTGAACTCCGATTTGGTCCCCGTTTGAAGCGCTGGACTCGTGAGAGAGTCCTCTATAATGTGGTAACCTGGAGGCTCAACATAAAAGCTCACAAAAAGGGTAAAAATAGCCAATAAATGGACAATGTATGCACTAGGAGCCTAGAATCACAAAGTTACAACAAATGCACCAAATACTCATCAAAATGGCATCAAAGGGTATGAAATGTTGCTTAAATGGGGCTTATAATCACGTCAAATTGAGTGTCATCACGGGGCAATGATTTCTTCTAGCTTGGTTGATTTATGGATTGATCTCAGGCCATCCCTTGAGGTTCCTTTGCTTCCCGAGATCGTCTGTGGCTATGTATTTGACGGTAAAAACCTGTGCATTCTCAAAAGCACTAGACCATCAAATAGACCCATAACGGGCCATAGTAACCAAAACGTCATGAATTAGAACATTTAGGTGAAAACATGCGAAATCACCATAAAACCCGAGATTCAAGCAAGGAAATGTAGCTTAAATGAGGCTGATAAACATGTAAAATCGAGTGTCATCTATGTGTCACTGAAATTTTCATTAGAACACTTTGGTCACCTTTTTGTCAGAGTTTTTTGTGAAACCGTGACTAAAATCCGTCACGGTTTCACAAAAGGGTCAATAAGGTCATGGTTTACAGAACCGTGACTAATTTTTTAGTCACGATTTTTACTGTGACTAATAATGCTATAAAACGTGACTAATAGGATATTTGTAGTGTTAAGAATGCAATTTCTATGGTGACAACACTAATTTTATTGTTATCATAACAATACTAAAATTGGTACCTAAAATTAACAAATTAAGTATATACTATGAAAATTGATACTTGTAAATTCAAATTAAAGAAGCACTAGAGGGTGGAGAAGTTGGTGCGCTAGGGCATCGAGGGGTGGGATGTGGAGTTGATTAGAGCCATGTTCATAGAGAGAGACGTTGATGCAATTCTGAAGCTGGAACCGCCGCGTGAAGATGAGCTTGACCAAGTTTTGTGGCGTTTGTACAAAGCGTACTTGGTGAAAACGGCGTACCGACTGATTAGTGATGAGAATGAAGCCGGTGAGGGGCTTCGGATTGAAGGGGAATGGAACAAGTTCTGGAAGATTGATGTGCCATCATAGATGAAACACTTCCTTTGGAGGAGTGCTAGGGACGTTCTCCCTACTAGAAACAAGTTGAGTCGGCAAGGGATTGATATCCATGATGTTTGTGGGTTGTGTGGTAGTGAGGAAGAGACCACACAACACCTTTTATGTATGTGTGACGTCGCACGACGGTGCTGGAAGTTTGCTGAAGCAGAAGCATGGGCGGAACCAAGGGGGAGCCGGGCCGAGCCCCGGCTCACCCCACTTTCGGTCCCGAGCGTTACATTCGAGTCAATATTTGTGATTTTTTTCTAATCCGGCTTAGTGTAAATTTTAAAACTGGCTCAGTGTTACATTAATTCGGCTAAATTTATTGTTACAATTCCAAACTTTCAATCCAAATATATTTTAAAACCCTAGTCTTTATAAGAAAAAATAATATAGTTAATATACTCAATCATATTAAGAATATCTTTCTCTAATACTAATATTTCGTCAACATGTGTAGATGGTTGACGAGCCCGATTTCATTTTATATCGACTTATGAATGAGTTTGAATACAATATTTTATTATAAATCATTCAAATTAATAAACTAATGACCGGTGGCACATTCCAATTTTCATTTGGTGAAGAGTAATACTAATAATTGTCAAGAACAAATATACCAGACACAATAAATTAGTGCAAAATGGCATCGCAAACTAAAAGTATATAATATATTGTATTATACTACTACTTAAATTTTCTCAAATTAATTTTTATGAAAAAAATTGTTCCAATTTCGGCTCAGTGCATCATTGAATCTTGGTTCCGCCCCTGAGCAGAAGAGTTGTTACAACAAACTAAGGTGCAAGGGGAAGGTGTAGGAAATCGTTAGATGCAAAACAAGATACGTAGTGGAAATATGAATCAACATCTAACATCCTAGCACAACTCGATATGCATATTAATCAATAACAAGGGTTATCGCGACTCATTTCTCGAAGCGTGATATTAGCTCAAAACTAATACCTCCAGTAGCCTTTAGATCGATCCAGAGAGCTCCAAGTGTAGCTCCTCTACTTAGTCCACGCTAGTTGGGATCCGGATCTTCCTCGCCAAAGCTTGCTAGAACTCTTGGTCGAATAACGACTTTTAGGGTTATAGCAGCTAGGGTTTTCTCCAAGAGAAAGTGTGATTGGCTTAAGAATGACTACTACCCTAACAGTCTTATTTATAGGATCAGGGCAGAAACCCTAATCCCTTCCTAACCCTAATGGGCCGCCAGCCCAGTAGTCTCAATCCACCATGGTTTGGGTCTATTAAATGATTCAGCCCATACTATATGCGTGTGACCTTGTAGGACCCGGTCCGATTAGCTGTGGCACAAACCACTAATTAACATTGGTCTCTAGCAACTTAGGAATAGTGCATCAAAGAGAGAGTGATGAGAGAGAAGAGCAAAGAGAGAGGGAAAGGGGTCGGGAGGGAACTTGGGGTAGATTTAGGAGTCAATCGGTGAGATCTAGAGGTAGTTCTTCGGATTAGTTGTTGCGGTCTTTCAAATCTAGGGGAAGAGAGATCTCTATTTTCTCCTCCAACCGATTTGCTTCTGCGAGTTTTCGGATTGTGGCTTCTTTCTCAGGGTCGGAGCATTTTATCTTTGTGGATGGGTGCTTGCTTCGGTGGATTCATGATGTGATGCAGGGTTTGTTGGAAAAGGGTTGAAAAAACTTCAAGAGCTTGTCAAGGAAGAGTGGGTCTCGTGCTATGATTTTGGGTAGCTTTATGATCAGGGAAGTGTGCTTTTTGAAAATTGTGGAAAGATTAGGAAATGGTATGCAGTTTTTCATCTTGATTCCTTCATATGAAGGTGTGGTGGGATGAGGATCATGGCTAAAGTCGCTTCAAAGCATTTTGTTTGGCGGATCGCGGATCGGATAGAAAGTTTGTATTTGTCACGTTCTTTTGCAGAGGTCGTGGGGAGCAAGGTGGGGGGCCCTCGACTGGAGAGCTTGAGAGAGAGTTCAGAGTTTCCCGGAGAGATATTCACACCATCTTCCCCATCGGAGTACTCGGAGCTAAGAGTGAAGATTGCTAGAGATCGGAACTTCTCCGGAGTCATCAGAATTAGGTTTTTCAGTTTCTATATGTTCTTCCTCTGTATGATGAACTCCTTTGTTGTTTTGTTTCTTTTGTGATAGTCATGAGTAGCTAAACTCGTAGAGCTTAGATTAGAAGAACCCTAAGTGACTCAGGGCTTTAAAGTGGTCACGGATCGGCGGTATTTAGATTCAAATTCAGACAGTTTCTCTTGCGTGTTTCTTTATTGTTTTGTTCTTTATTGTTTGTGTTTCTTGTCTAGCTTGATCACCTAAATTAGATTCGTGTTAAGCTAAGGATAGTGGCGAACGCCCGCCTTACTTTAAAACATCAAATCAATCAATTAACCTAATCAATGGAGTGTGCCTTTCGTAGGAACCATTTAGGGTTGATCCGCTTCTAGAGTAACTCGCTAATCACTAGTAACATCACCAGTTAGTTCTCCGTTGCAGAAGTGAACGCACGGACGGTTAATTAATCTTGGTAGTTAGATCAGATAGAGCGAACATTCGTCGAACTTAAACCTAAGGGTAAGGAGTTATGGTGGTGTCTTAGAACTGAATGAATTAGGATTAAAAATCGTTGGTCTTGTGATCGTCAATGCTCTGGTGATTTTAGGGGGATTCGAAGTCTAAGCTTGTCTGTCATCTTCTTAGTCAAAACCAGTCAATCAATCTGTCTTTTAATTTCATTTCAATTTCCTTGCATTATAGTTTAGAAGTCGTGGAACTCACACCACGCACAAGCTGTTTAAACCTGAATAATTTGTCAGTTCCTTTGAGTAAACGATTAGAAGACACCCATGGAATATGATCTATCTTGCTTTTAGCTTGGAAGTATTTGATACCCTATTTTACAGTTCATCGGCCGTCGTCAGAAAGATTAGAGAAAGGAGAACCAAGTGGGAAGAAGGAGTTTAGGGTTCCTGTGAATTGCTCAAGTCCAAACCCCATAAATCTGTGTGGGCCGACCGAATCATATTTTATTAAAAGCTTGGCTGCTAAGCCTTTGGACGTTTGGGCTAATTGTGAAAGTTTTGGGCCCAAGAATTTGCAGCCTTTTAATGAAGGAGAGAGTTATGGGCCTGGGCTTCCTGCAACCTTTCTTTTAGACAAAAACAATGGATGTTCTAGGCCTAGGAATCTGCAACCATTTAATGAAGAAGAGAGTTGTGGGCCTGGCTTCCTGCAGCCTTTCTTTTAGACAAAAGCATTGGATCAGATTTCTTTCAATTATTTAGGCGGGACCAGCATTTGGAGACCGAGGCAGCTCAAGGCCTTTCACAGGTCAGTGATATTTTGCCGCATGGAATTATTTTTGAGGATGCAGAAATGCAATTGGATTTCGTCGAGGAGTCAGCAAAGGGTAACGTCTTAGTGGAAGAGGATGTAGAAAGCAGTGAGGGAGCTAGTGTGGATGACGAGAGTCTAGAAGGTAGTGATGAGGGGGGAATTCTTTTGTCCAAAGGCAAAGATCTGGTCGATTTACTAGATCTTCGAGTTAATGGTTTGAGGGATGAAGCGATGGCTCGTGTTGAAGAAACTACTCACGAAGTTTTGCGAAGGCGTGCTCGGTCGGTGTCGCGCTCAAAGAAAGAGTTAGAGCTTCAAAGGATAAACTAGGGACTTACCGAGGAGGAGGTTGACACTCGTGTTTCTACCCGGAATTCAAGGTATGCTTCCTCTCAGGCTCCTTTAAATGAGTTCTAGGATTCTGTCGTGGAACGTAAGAGGCATCAGTGATGTATCGAAACAGATTAGGATTAAGGCTCGTATTGGTGAGTTGAGGACGAATATTTGTTGCTTTCAAGAAACAAAGTTATCTGTAGTGGATAGGTTGATAGTTTACAGGTTATTGGGTAGACGAAGCTGGGGGTGGGAGTCCGTTGGGGCGATTGGCGCAAGTGGGGGTTTGCTGACGGTTTGGGATGAAGAAGTTGTTCAATTGGAGAACCATTGGGAAGGGTGTTTTGTTTTGGTGACCATATTTAGGTCTGTTTCTAATGACTTTGTGTGGGCTCTATGTAATGTTTATGGTCCAGTGTTGGTTGGTGAAAAGGCAGATTTTATTGAGGAGCTTAGGTGGTTTTGAGGTGGTGGAATTTTTTGGTGTGTGTAGTTGGGGATTTTAACATGGTAAGGAATCTAGAGGAGGTGTCAAGTGGAATTCGTTCTCAGAGAGAGTTAGTGTTGTTTAATGACTTTATTGACGATTTTGGGCTCATTGACCTCCATATGGGGGGCTACTTTCACTTATTCAAATATGCAAGCGGAGGCGGCGTTATCGAGAATTGATAGAATTTTAATTTAGTCGTCTTGGGATGAGGTCTGGAGTGATTGTAGGTTAGAGCTGGAGTGAAGACTTGTTCAGATCATTGTCCTTTGATTCTTGAGTGCGCGTCTGGAGGAATTGTCCGTGGGCCTTGGAGGTTTGAGTTGATGTGGTTAGATTTTCCCAATTTTGAGAATGTGATTAAGGACATTTGGGAACCTCCAGGGTTTGGGTCTAACGATTTATTTAAGTTGGTTTCTAAATTTAAGAGACTTAAGGCGGAGCTCGCTAGTTGGAACACTAATGTTTTCAAGAGGAATGAAGTTCTCACCAAAGAGACGTTAGTCAAAGTCGTGACTTTGGACAGAATAGAGGAGGAGAACTGTTTGAGCGATGATGATCGTTTAGAAAGGTGTCTTCTTAAATGTGATCTGGATAAGTTGTGGAAGAGGGCATTAGTGAAGCCAGGGGGAGTCCACCCCTGGCCCGGGCCCAGGATCCCCTGGACCCGAATAGCTAAAATACATGTATTTTTTCGTACAAAAATATATTCGGCCGATGTATTCTATGTATCGGGCCCAGAGTCTACTAGGATCCTGGCTTCGCCACTAGAAAAGGGAGGAAATTTCTTGGATGCAGAAAGCTAGAGATAGGTGGGCGAAAGATGGGGATAGGAACACAACTTATTTTTACAAGGTTGCTAATTTCAATAGACGAAGAAATCTGATTTCTTCTTTGAAGATTGGCGAAGAGGTTTTTGAGGAGGACAACAGATTGGCGGCAGCGGTTGTGGAGTTCTATTCTTCCCTTTTAAGTGAGCAAATTGGGTTTAGGCCTTTCCCAACTTCGATGGGGTTCAAATAGATTCACCAAAGGGATGCAAGTGTTTTGATTCAACCTTTCTCTGAAAATGAGGTTTATGAGGTGGTTAGGAAAAGTGCGGGCGACAAAGCACCTGGTCCTGATGGGATTTCAATGGGCTTGCTTAAAGCTCACTGGGGGGTTTTAAAAAGGATTTTTTGGCAGCTCTAGGGGATTTCTGGAATTTCAAGGGTCTCCTGAGAGCTGTCAATAGTACCTTTTTGTGCTTAATTCCCAAGATGGAGGTTGTTCAAGATATTAAATAATTAAGACCGATTAGTTTGGTGAGTTCCTTCTACAAGGTTCTATCTAAGGTCTTAACGGCAAGGCTGGAGATGGTTATTTCTCAATGCGTCTCAGTTCAGCAATGTGCCTTTGTTGAGAAACGACAAATCTTGGACGCATCCCTTATTGCCAATGAGATTATTCATTCGAGAAGACGAGCAGGGAGAGCGGGTCTGGTTATCAAGTTGGACATTGAGAAGGCTTATGATCACGTCAGTTGGTCTTGTCTGCTCAAGATTTTGGTGGAGATGGGCTTTCCAGTGACCTGGGTTAGATGGATTAAGGAGTGCATTTCTTCTGCTTACTTCTCAGTTCTGTTGAATGGTGAAGCTAAAGGTTATTTTAGCAGCTCTAGAGGTCTCAGACAAGGTGACTCTTTGTCTCCTTTTCTATTTACCTTGGTTATGGAAGTCCTTTCATTATTCTTACTAAGGATAGGGAAGCCAACCTTTTTGAGGGATTCTTTATGAATGAGAGAGACAAAACTGGAGAGGTCAATCACATCCTTTTTGCAGATGATGCAGTGGTGTTCTGCGATGCATGCGTTGACCAGGTCCGTCACATTCTCGTCATTCTTATCTGTTTTGAAGCGGTGACTGGTCTGAAGGTCAATATTCATAAGTCAGTTATCTTCACTATTGGAGATGTGAGGGAGGCACAAAAGGTTTGCTGACATTTTGGGGTGTTCTCTGGGGACTCTCCCGTCTTCATATCTTGGTCTTCCCCTTGGAGCAACTTCCTCTTCTGGTCAGTTGTGGGAGCCGGTTTGAATGAAGGTGAGGAAGAGACTCGAATCCTGGAGAGCAAGGTTCCTTTCCTTCGTGGGAAGGGTAACCCTTTTACGAAGCGTCTTGGCCCAGCTGCCCATTTACTATATGTCACTTTTCAAGGCTCCCATCGTAGTTATCTATGAAATTGAGAAAATCCAGAATAGGTTTTTGTGGGAAGGGGTAAGTGAAGTCAAAAGACCTCACTTGGTGCGTTGGGCTATGGTGAAGGCTCCTAGAAGCGGAGGGGGTCTTGGGGTCCTTGATTTGAGGTATTTAAATGTTGCTCTGTTAGGGAAATGGGGTTGGAGATTTGCTACGGAAAGGAATGCTTGGTGGCGTGGTTTGATTGTGGACAAGTGTGGGATTTGGAGGTCCGAGTGGAAACCAGTTTGGAATTTGCAGGGTCCAGGTTGGTCGGTTTGGAGAGATATTGTCAAAATTATTCCCAAGTTTTGGAATTTCGCAACGATTGATCCGGGGGATGGGGGTGTCCTTTTGGTTTGATTCGTGGGTTATGGGTGAGTGTCTGACTTTGAGGTATACCCTAGGATTGTTGCAGCCGCACGGTCCATGGATGCGTTATTATTTGACTCAGTTGCAGTTAATGACAGGTTGATTTGGAGTATCCCTCTTTCGACGGAGCTCCGTGGAGGTGCCGAGGACGAGAGACTGAGCATGATGACCTTTTTGCATGAGGTATCGTTGTCCTTGGTTTGGGAGGATGCGGTGTATCGCTCTTGTATATCTTTTATTAGTGTACAGTTCTCGCTTTTTAATATATACTATCATCATTCATAAAAAAAAAACATTGGTCTCTAGCAAGACATATTAACTCCTAATAGGCCCGAATTAATTCTATTAATCAGGTTCAACACTTAACTAGTTCCTATACGGATTAGGACCGACGGACATAAATCCTTCAAAAGGATGGAGAGAGTGGTTGATAGGTATATTGAGAACAAGAAATGGAACTTCCCAAGCCAAGGTAGCAGGGGTAGCGTTGCGGTTATGGAGAGAACGGGCTGACCAAGTGTGGAATCGGGCATCGACAACGGAGGATAGAGTTGTCTGTTCGACAGACAAAGTGATTACGAGTTGGCGTAAGGTGCAACCGTGCAAGAGGAAAGTCTGTGTGTTGTGAGGACAGGGGATGTACGTTGTCATAGGTGGCACAAACTGCCAGCAACGTTTGTGAAAATCAAATTGTGACGCAACAACCTCGAAGGAAGCAAACATTTTTGGAGTTGGAGGGAAGGGGAGCTTACTTAAAAAACGCAACACTATCAAATATATAGGGCTTAAAAGTAGGTGGATCCATATTTTCCCATTCATGAAACTTGGAATTTAGTGCCTGGTGGTGTTACAATTTCTCATAGCTTGCTTAAAAAAACAAGAATAACAACTCTCATGTCCCTATGAGTCCTTACACTTACACCTAACAACTTTGCTAAAAGTAATTATGAATAATGATTCCCATGTCATCATTGCAAACATTTAAAATTATAAATTGGAGTTCACATAACTCTTAAACTCTCTGCTCGTTCGTTTATTTTAAAACCTTTCTAAGTTGAGATAGTTTCTTACAGAGTGTGTACACTAAAGCTAGTTGGTGATAATGCCCAAACTACTTTACATGATTGATTCCAAAACAGACCCACCCACTACACCAACTACAACAATTCCATTCCAAACCCTACTTAAGAGCTGTCCTGTAGGATTTGTGTGATATCAACCAAATCAGTTGCTACTTTTTTTTTTTTTTTTTTCCACAAAGTGTGTTGGGTAACTTTCTGGTTAGGTTGGGAGGAATCTAGGTAGTTTTATGCTAAGTCCAACTACTCCTTACTGCTTTCACTAGATTCAACACATACCTACTTTTGTAACAACTAGTCAAGCAACACAGTCTTACAAATTCTCCCTATTCTGTATTTAGCCTAGCATGTTCATTAAAACCCAACTACTAAATGCTTGGATGTATTTCGGTTGGTAATTTATTTTGTATTTGTATATAATGAATTCTCCTTTAATTTTGGACAATGATTAATTATATATTTTAACACCTATTCAACCAAATTCTAAACAATGGTTAGTAAATAGGTGTTATCACTATATGTATGTTGAGATGGGGTTAGTAAATAGGTTTAGGCATGGACTCGGCTCAAGTTAGGCCGGACTTGAGTTAATGGTTTTGTCTTCTGGCAGATCGAAAGCTGAGATTACCATGCAGGGCTTAGCCCAATCCGACCCGATTCACAAGCCTACCTGGGCTGTTAAACAATAGAAAAAGTACTCAAAAGTGGGAATGGAATAAAATAACAGTAATCATGATAAAAGAAAATTAAGGACCATCATTAGTAATCACTTTAAGGACATTAAATTATTATGTAGATAGCTACTCTCATAATAATAATAATTAAGCATCAATTACATTACAGCCTGAAAGTTAAAACACACAGAAAAGGACAAAGAAGAAAAGGAACAACTTCTTCAAATGATAAACAGAGAAAACAGAGAAAAAATAGCACTGCCTCTATCCTGACCATCCATAATCTTCTCACTCAAACAAATCTTTGTATGACGACAACCACCAAGGAAATAACAACCCCGATCCAAGGAGAGACAGTGCCGGCAATGGAAGAAGAATCTGGCATATTGGACGCCGGACGGTTTGTACTTGGAGTAGCAGTTCCGGTCGCCGGAGAAGTAGTACTAGAGGTGTCGCCTGACGATGGAGATGCAGGGGAAGTAGTAGTAGTGGGAGCAGCAGATCCTGCAGCTGCAACTTTGAGAGAGAGCTTCATACCTCCGCCGCAGTGGCCAACAACACCGCAAATGAAGTAATGAGTGCCGGCAGTCTTAAGAGCGACGGTGGTGGCTCCGCTGCTATCGGTAGTGATTGCATTCCCCACCGTACAGGTGTTGTAGTCGCTCCCGCTAACCTCATCCACCGTGTGCCCACTCGGGTAATTGAACACTTGAACAATAAAAAGCAAACACACATTATTAATTAAGGCAACACACCAAGTTGTTTAGTTGCTTAATTTTGAAGATGGGATGTTACCGAGGCTGTCGCCGACTTTGAAGGACTTGCCGGAGGTCCAGGTGGAGTAGTCGGTGCCCATTGTCCAGCCGGTAGTGTCGCCGACGGTGTAAGTGGTGGAGAGAGTGGTAGGAACGAACATGATGATTACTAGGCAGAAAATGAGTGAGGCAGAGGAGGAGATTGGCAATGCCATATCTTCAGGGGGGGGGGGGGGGGGAGTTATGAATTGTTAATGTTTGGTAAATATTTCCTTTAAAAGGTGATACATAATTGTTGTTTAAGGGTTAGTGTTTCTTATATAGGGCAGATGAGATGATGGATATGGTCATATGGAGTTGGTGAAATCGGGTCCTCACTTTGAAAAAGCAAATGCTGATTGATTACACATTTGTATTTGTAGAGGTGAATTTTGGAAACAAAAGGAGAACCAAACAACAACAGTAGCTTTGGGTTAGAATTTTATAGCACATTATTCGTTGCTATGTACTATCAATGACAAAACGTACGAAGATGTTCAAAAATAGATAAATGTGACCTGCAGCCAGCGTTGCGCTTTGAACATCTTCATGCGTTTTGCCACTAGCGATACATAGCAACGAATAAAGTGCTATAAAATTCCAAAACCCTTATTAGGGCTAGCTATGTCTATGAGAAAAAATTACTTGAAATGCAATCCACATGCTTAATGCAGTGAAGAAGTATTAGAGATACATAAATAATTTTCTTGTAACGGCTCTCTCCCTTTATATCTTGTAATTATTCTTTCCACAAACTCAGCTCTTTCGCTTGTATATAATTTTATAATTTTATCAATACAATTGATTGAGAACATTTTCCTTATAAGAATTAGGAGGGTCGATTTAATCATATTGATGTTTGCTTCACTTAGGCTTATATGGTTGTTAGATAGGATAGGAAGCTGACATAAAGAGAGTAATCTTTGTCAATGGAAGCAGAAAAATTTGGAAAAACCGGTTTATCAAAGTACCCAAGAGAAAGGCCCTTTATTTCGAAACTAAGAGAAATACATTTTTTTTAAGAATAAGTCAAACAACAAGTTAAACCACTAGACCATCACTACATTCATGAAAATACCATTTAATTTCATCTAAACGGAAAAATAAATAGAATATAAAAGAAAACACAAGAACAACCCAGAAAGCAACTATGTCAGTTATTATTTCGAGCCTGGGAGGTTTAGATCCGCCATATTTACATAGAAAACAACTATGTCGTTCACTACCTTGTTATGTTAAAAAACATTAGATTTAAGCCGATAAATATTGAATACATATTAATCACATCATTGTATTTATATTATTAGAACTATTAACCGCAAAACTCAATGAATACATATTTGATCACCACCTTATATATACAATGTGTCAATTCCATTTAGAAACGTTGCATGTCATTAGATTAAGATATTAGTTAAGATGATGAATTGCACAGTAAATTTAATCTTTCGTTAGAAACAATCTAATGAAAAAAGATGGCATGGCTTACTTAAAAAACGCAACACTATCAAATATAGGGATTGAAAGTACGCAACACTATCAAACTTGGAATTTAGTGTGTGGTAGTGTCACAATTTCATATATTTGGAGTTTGCTTAAAAAAACAAGAATAACAACTCTCATGTCCCTATGAGCCCTTACACCTAACAACTTGGCCTTGGCCAAAAGTAATTATCAATAATGATTTCCGTGTCACAATCTTCATCATTGCAAGCATTTAGGGGTTGTTTTGGGTGGGAGAATCCGTGTGGAGATTGTGGGTGATTTGGAAAACTAATGGTGAACCCGAAGTAATTTGGAGGAGATTTCAAAATCTCCATTAAAGCGTGGAGATTTGGAGATGGAGGAAGAGATTTGAGGGCATTTTTACCCATTTACCCCAATTAAAAATTAAAGATTGGTATAAGAATTAATTATAGGGTTATTATGGTCTTTAATGAAATAAATTTTAATTTTAATTTTTTTTTAATTTTATGGATTCCCTACTCAACAATCTCTCCAAATCATCCATCAAATCCTTCTATTTTTCAAATAGCAAGGTTACCCCAATTCAAATAGCAAGGGTTTTGGAAGTACGACTTTCTCTCTGAAATCTGAAGAGTTTTAGGGTTTTGATTTCCCCCTCGTCGGCCTCTCCGGCCGGCGTTGTTTCCTTTGGTCGCCGGTTTGCTGGCCTTCTGCCGCCCGGTTTTTTCCCCGATTCTTTTCTCTTTTCTGTAGTAGCTCTTCATGTCGACTTCTTCGTTGCCCTCATATGATGCCAAGAGCTGGGTCAAGTTGTTTGGTGTCCCGGAGGATCTTTCCCTTCGTTTTGTTGAACCCCAGGTGGTTGATGGTGTCTTGTAGGTCCCGAAATCAGTTCTTGTGGCTGGTAGAGCTCGACTTGCAACTTGTTTGGTTGGTCAATTCTCAGGTACGGCTCCGAAGAAGAGGGATCTTCATTTAATTGCAAATAGGCTATGGGGTAGAGATGGGCTCTGTCGAGTCTCTGTTCTTCCCGATAGTGATTCGTTGTTATACCTTTTTCAATTTCCTTCGGAGAGTGTGGCTCGATGGGTGATTTCTAGCGGGCCTTGGCATATGGCAAATACCCCAGTGGTATTTCGTCGATGGGTTCCAGGTATTGCAGCCATTCCTCCTGCGACAACTGTTGCTCCTGTCTGGATCCATCTCCGGAATGTGCCAATAGATTTGAGGTCAAGGGATTTTCTGAGTATGCTAGCGAGTCTACTGTGTCATCCCTTGAATATGGATCTTCTGGCTCGCACAGTTGTAGGGCAGGAGGTTCTGAAAATTTGTGTTCTTATGTCAGCCAGTCGTCCTTTCCCTGATTCTTTATCGGTTTCAGTTGGTGGAGGGGGTGTTCTGAAGATTGGTGTAGAATATCTTAATCCTCCGTTACTCTGTGCAAAGTGTAATGGTTTTGGTCATGTTGATAAAGGCTGTGCTTCAGTTGGCAAAGTTACAAGGTGGGTTCCGAAGCAAGTATCTGAAGGTGTGTCTCTGGTGTCCCCAGATGGAGCAAAGAGTGCTTTAGAACAAGAATCATCCTTACTGGATGTTTCTATTCAAGGACAAGTTGAGTTGCAAGGTCCCCAGGGTGTGACAGCTTTGGCCTCTGATGGTCCGGCTGTTACTCTGAAGGTAACTGCACTAGAGGAGCCTGTTGGCCCCTCAACAACTTCTGCCCGGCAATTGTTTGGTCCGTCTAGCTCAGTGGAACATGGATTTTCCAAGCCAAAATCCACAGTAAGAGCACCAGTTTCAGTGTCTTCTGAGTCCATCATTATTGCAGGCAACGCATTTGGGGCGCTCAGTCTTGAGCAAATTGAGGAGGAGGTCCCGGAAGTTGTGTCTGTCCCTAAGAAAAGGACTCGTAGGAGGAGAGGTAAAGGAGGTGGAGGGGGTCAAACCCCAACCGGATGAATCTCCTTGCTTCGAACGTGCGGGGGCTTAACGATCCCCGCAAGCAGGATATGGTGCTGGAACATTTTCGAAAGCATCGTATCGGCATTTTTGCAGTGTTAGAAACAAGGGTCCGCCAGGTTAATGCAGCTGGTATTTTCTCTAGTAATTTCAGTCAATTCAACTATTTTGGTAACTATATTTATTCAGATTTGGGTAAGATATGGCTTTTGTGGAAGTCTGATATTGATCTTCAAGTCAAGTTTGCATCAGACCAATGCGTGTGCTGTGAAGTTCAGTTTCAGGGGGTGCTTATTCATATTTCAGTTGTCTATGGGGCAAATTGTGAGAATGATAGACGTAAGCTCTATGTTTTCTTGCTGCAGAGGGTCATTAAGGGCTCCCCTTGGATAGTATTGGGTGATTTCAATGCTATCTGAGGCCTTAGGGATGCCTCGAATTGTCCGAAAGTTGCTTGCAGCACGGTAGACTTTAATGATTTTATAGATAAGAGTTTCCTCCTCGAAGTCCCTTTCTTTGGCCCGTTCTACACCTGGACAAATAAGCAAGAGAGATCTTTGATGTCTAGGCGTTTGGACAGGGTTTTGGTTAACGAGGACTGGTTTAACGCTTTGCCAAATTTTCAGGTCTCGGTACTCCCTCCTTCTTTGTCAGACCATTCAGGGTTATTGGTTCAATTTGATATCTCCCGAAAGAGTTATCCGAAACCTTTTCGTTTCTTCGACTTTTGGATTCAGCAGTCAGGGTATTTGGATTGTATCAAGTCCTCTTGGTCTTCTGCTACTCCGGGTGACCCTATGTTGAAGCTCTTCAGGAAGCAGAAAAATCTTAAGGTTGTTTTGAAGGAGTTTAATCAAATTTCATTTAGTGACATATCTAAGAGAGTTAAGGTTGCTGTCTCTGACCTTGCAAATATTCAGGTTCAGCTCTTAACAACTCCTACTAGTGATCTGGTTCTCCAAGAGAAACATGCTATTGAAAGTCTGTTATCTTTGCAAAAAGCTGAAGAAGTGTTTATGAGGCAAAAGTCTCGGATTAGGAGTATTGCAGAAGGAGATCTTAATACTCACTTCTTTCATCGATCCGTGAAGGTGAGGAATGCTTTTAATTCAGTAAGACAAATTCATACAGCTGCAGGGATTCTTTTAACGGATCCTAATCAAATAGTGGGTGAGTTTGTTGGGTTTTATAAAGGGCCTCTGGGAACTGAGGATTTGTCAGTCACTCCTCCTTATGTGGAAACTCTTAAACAGACCCTTAACAAATTTCTTACTCCTGATCAATGCTCTATGCTCTGTCAGCCGGTTACGAATGAAGAAGTCAAAAAGACAATGTTCCGTATGGATGGTCATCATTCTCCAGGGCCGGATGGATTTAATGCAAATTTTTATAAATCCGCTTGGACTGTTATTGAGGCCGATTTCACAGCAGCTGTTATGGAATTTTTCAGTACTTCAAAAATGCTCAGAGAGTTCAATGTGACTTCCCTCACTCTCATTCCAAAAATCAAAGATCCTTCAAAGGTTAGCGAGTATCGGCCCATTTCTTGCTGCTCGTTATTTTATAAATGTATAGCAAAGATTCTGGCTTCTCGTATGCAGATTGTTATGCCTGATATCATTAGTATGTCTCAGTCTGGATTTGTGAAAGATCGTAAGATAGTAGACAATATTCTACTAGCTCAGGAATTGGTCAGAATGTATAATCGTGCAGGTGTCTCCCCCCGGTGTACGATCAAAGTAGATCTTATGAAAGCGTTTGACTCGGTGCATTGGGGCTATCTGTTCAATGTCCTTGAAGCGATGCGATTCCCTGTTATGTTCCTGAGTTGGCTTAAAGCTTGCGTTCATTCAGCAGCTTATAGCATATCACTTAATGGAGGATTACATGGATTTTTTCCTGCAAAAAAAGGGGTAAGACAGGGGGACCCTTTATCCCCCTATTTGTTTGTTATTGCTATTGAGGGTCTGTCCCGGCTTCTTGATTTAGAGGGTTTGTCCCGTCGGTTGCCGTATCATCCTCAGTGTTTGAAGCTTCGGTTGACTCACCTTGCATTTGTAGATGATATGATGATATTCTCTAACGGACGCTTCTATGGTTTAGAGGTGATTATTTCTACTTTGAGAAAATTTGCTTCCTGGTCGGGCCTAAAAGTTAATCCGGAGAAGTGTGATATATTCAGTCCAGGGATACCCGACAGTACTCTTACTCATATGAGCTCTTATTCTGGATTCAGGATTGGTACGCTTCCTGTGAGATATATGGGTCTTCCTCTTGTCTCTAGTAAGCTTACTATTCAAGATTGTGCTACTTGATTAATAAGATCACGAGTAGGATGAGAGGATGGAGTGTAAAAACTCTGAGTTTTGCAGGAAGGCTTCAGTTGGTGAATTCGGTCTTGTTAAGCCTCTCACAGTTTTGGATGAGTGTTTTCCCCCTCCCCATGAGTATCATTAAGAAGATTCAGCAGCTATGTGCCTATCTTTGGGGGGGAGATGAAGATTCTGGGAGGAAGGCGAAAGTGGCTTGGACGGAAATTATTTATCCTAAGAAGGGGAGGATTAGGTCTGAGGGACATGAAGAAGTGGAATCAGGCCCTGATCTTTCACCTTTTATGGGATGTCTTTGCGAGTCAAGGCTCCATTTGGGTTGCGTGGCTCAATCTTTACAAAGTCAAAGGGAGGGAGCTCTCTACCCTTTCAATGGGGACGAGATCTTGGGTTTGGAGACGTTTGCTCAAGCATAGGGCAGCTTTCCTAAGCCACTTCTCTTATGATTCTGGGGTCGCTAAATGGGATGATATGGTCCAAGCTAACATGAAGGTTTCGGTCATTTGGGACTCAATCCGAGTTCCTTGTGCTCGTGTTCCATGGTACTATTTGATCTGGGGATTCGACAGCCGTCCTCGTAATAGTTTTTTGTCGTGGTTATCGGTACTTGGTAGGTTGGCAACGAAAGATAGGCTGCTACGATGGGGAATGATGGTAGATCCTGCTTGTGTATTGTGTGGCAGTGGTACTCCTGAGTCTCATAAGCACCTATTTTTTGATTGTGTTTATTCCTCCAGGTTGATTGATTTACTCCTTGGAAGGTTTGAAGGATTAGTTTCTACTGATGGAGCTGTATTGTTGTCACTCTTCAGCAACATAGCAAAATCAAAAAATGCCAAAGGGGTTGTTGTTCGAGCTGTTTGGACGGAAACAGTATCCCGCATATGGAAGGAAAGGTGTGCTCGATTACATGGACAAAAGCACACGAAGGTTGAGGATTTAGCGAAGTTTATACTAAAAGATTTAGCTTTTCAAGCTTTGGGTTGTACAGTTTTCTCTACTTTTGTTGCTTCGTTAGGCTTTCGATTAAGCTTATAGTTTGTTGGGTTTTGTTTGTAAGCTGAACTTGAAATTGATCTAATTGATCATCTCATACTTTTTTGGAATGAAATGAAATCTACTATTCATCCAAAAAAAAAATCTCATACTATTTTAATTCTCTAAACATTTGAAATCACCTCCTCCCAAATCACCTACCCAAACACCTCCTTAACATTATGAATTTGAGTTCACATAACTTTTAAACTCTCTGCTCGTTCGGAAGTATACCATCCTATTCCTATTGGGTCAAAAATATTGGGGGGTCACCTAAGTTTGGGTTGTAACATCGTGGTCGTCTAACTTCGTTCTGTAACAGAGCACTTATCTATTTTTATAGGTATTTGTTTGATTTTTGAGGGTTCAACCGAGTTGATCAGGGAGATTACAAAATATTGCGTTTTTAATGATGTTGCATTAGTTTGGCCGGAATTGTCATCAAAAGTGACCAAAATAATAGCTCGGTTACCTTGTTTAAAGGGTCAAATACTTAAAAGGTCCTGAAAGTATAGGGTGGGTTACAAACTCGTCCTAAAACTTTAATCCGTTACAGAGTGGTCCTATTACTATGAAACAGGTTACAGAGTAGTCATAGTGACGTCATAAGTGTACTTTTTCAGCCATTTCGCCATGTCACTATTGACATGTCATCTAAAAGATGATTCAAAGTTCAACAGTATGATCCAAATCTAAATCTTAACTCATCTACCTGATAAACTTTGGTTAAAAACTAAATCTAGTGAGT
The DNA here is from genome assembly GCA_034768395.1 of Linum lewisii. NCBI lineage: Eukaryota > Viridiplantae > Streptophyta > Magnoliopsida > Malpighiales > Linaceae > Linum > Linum lewisii. The sequence continues at coordinate 73,822,803 of CM068296.1, read as the reverse complement.
TATATTGATATAATTCTATATTTGAATCAATTTAAGATGAATTTTAAATTATATTTTCGATGAAATGTCAATGGTGACATGGCAAAATGGCTGAAAAAGTAGACTTATGACGTCATTAGGACTACTCTGTAACCTTTTTCATAGTAATAGGACCACTCTGTAACGGATTAAAGTTTTAGGACGAGTTCGTAACTCACCCTATAGTTTCGGGACCTTTTGAGTATTTGACCCCTTATTTAAACATAAATGTGTGCTCTATTACAAAATAAAGTTAGGTGACCACGATATTACAACTCCCAAACTTAGGGAACTGCCAATATTTTTTACCCAATTCCTATTTACTCCTCTGTTCTATTTTAGAGCATAGTTTCTTACGAGTATGTAGAAAAGTTAGTTGGCGATAAAGCCGAAACTACTTTACATAATTGATTCCAAAACAGACCCACCAAATAGATAAAAATAAATTCATACCAACTATCATTCCATTCCAAACCCTACTTAAGAGCTGTCTTGCAGGATTTGTGTGATATGAACCAAATCAGTTGCTACTTTTTTTTCTCCAGAAAGTGTGTTGGGTAACTTTCTGGTTAGGTTGGGAGGGATCTAGGTAGTTTTAAGCTAAGTCCAACTACTACTTAGTGTATTCAGTAGATTCAAAACATACCTACTTCTGTAACAACTAGTCAAGCATCAGACTTACAAATTCTCCCTATTCTGTATCCTAGTCTATCATGTTCATTAGAAACCAACTAAATTTTTTTAAAAAAAATAACTATCTACAGTGATCCTTCTGATAATGTGCGAGTCGGGGTGGTTGGGAACCCTGTAGACCATGACCATGATTGGCATAACATCATTTTTATAAGGAACACGAAAGGCCTTTCAATTTGTTTTCTGAAATCTGTTGACACAATTGTAACAAGGTTTCTCATATTGCTTGGTGCATTAGTTTCGTTTGGAATAAACTACTGGAATTTATATCAGTCACTCGGATTGTTAATTTGCTATGGTGTAATATTTATTTAGTTTTCTACTTCTTTTAGTTATGGTACTACTGTTTCATGTCCAAGATTTCGCAGCCATCTTGAATGCGAATTGCTCTTTGGTTATCTGCAGAAAAAAGCTCCCTCATCGCTGTTGACGAGCAAACCTGGATCCTCCTCTACTCTGATACTCTTATGTCACTGAACGTTTCAGATGATCGAATAAGTGGAGACGAGCAATTCCCTCTCTGTTGGATCTGCCTTGTGTTGTAGAGTCCTTCAAAACTTGCAATGATTGCTTATTTGTTAAAATTGCAGACATTGGTCAGGTAAAAGTGTTATAATTGGATGGTTGTTTCATACTGAACTTATGCTGCCGCTTGCAGATGATTATAGTTAGAGAACCCACAGACTTAGTTCCATATGATATCAAGTTCAGACATGGCCTCACCCCTCCCATGAGGGATGCTTGGAGCATCAGATTTCGACAATAACCTGACTTAGATATACGAAATATGATTACATTTCTACTATTCAGTTCGATTGAAATCCTTTTTCTAAACAATTGCTGTCAGCTTAGTCCGAATCACCAGCTGTCTAACAAGAACCTCTTTTTGGACAGGTTTTGGGTTGGTAATGTTTTCCAACATCTTCAATATAATATGACTAACAAAACAGAGAACAAGAAGCACAAATTGCAGCCACAACGTGAAGATACTAAGGAACACAATTCAGAAAGGACCAACTGAGGAACAAATGAATGAACTCCTTGATCCAATTCAGTGTCTCTAGTCATATACCACATCCGGTTGTTGTGTAATGGAAGCCAAAGAACCCATTTGGCTGATCACTTTATAACATACGGATACAAGAATGGATGTAGTTAACAAAAGTTGATGGATCTTTACTTATCTTATTGAATGGTATCTTCAGCTGTATTATCAGCCTCCTCCTCTTCGGCAGCACTAATTACAGTTGACTTACCATTTGCTTGAGATCGTGGTGGCCTAACAAACTGTTTGCTGCGAGCCACTCTAAGTGGTCTTCCCATAAGTTCCTACAGGACAAGCTTAGTGTGAGAGTGAGTTATTAAGGTACTAAAGAGATAATGAAAAGGAAAGTCTGGTTTTTACCTTGTCTTGGAAAGCTAAAAGCGCATCTTCTGCTTCTTTTTTGGTTTTGAAGGCGACAAAGCCATACCCAGAAGACTTTCTAGGATTGGTATGATATATTATCTCAGCATAAACAACATTAACACCTCCAGCAACGAAGAACTCCTTGACATCCTTTTCCTTAGCTTCAAATGGCAAATTTGAAACAAACAAGGTGAACGTTGGTGCCATGTTCAGAAACACTGGCGTTGTAGAAGATGTCGTCTTCTTCTTTTTGGTCTTGGCATATTTCATTGTCAGCACGCGACCCTCGTATTCCTATAAACCAATTATAAGTAATCAAAGCGGAAAGGATGGAAATTTAATATAATTTTAATTTAGTTCTCACATAAGACTGGAGGTTGTCCATGGCAGCAAGAGCCTCTTCGGGTGAGCCCATAGAGACAAACGCCAGACCCCTATTCCTGTTCCTCCCGTGCATCGATAGCTATTAAAGAAATCCTCCATCAGCCACCACAGCTACGAAACATTTGAAGAGAAACCAGTCAAAGCAATCAATCAAACAAATAAACCTACCTCAACATCGACAACATTTCCAAACTTCTCGAACAGAGCTCGAATGTCTTCTGCAGTACTAGTCCATGGGATGTTCATAGCCAACACTCTAGTATTTGAGAATTCTTCTTTTTCTTCTTCTGCTAAATAAGAATCATTGGCAGAAACTGAACCTTGAGTGGCAGTAGCAAAATGAAGAGGAGCTATGCTGCTGAGTCTGATTGTTCCAATTTTAATGGAACGGGAGTGAGTGGGAAGTTGAGTAAGTGAAAGGGATTGGCGGTGGTAGGGAAAGGAGCATCGAAGATAAGGAACTGTGTGTTCGGCGGAGAAGGAAGGCGCCGGAGAAGAGGAAAGTCGGAACAGAGAAGCCATGAGAGAGAGAGAGGCCGTCTCAACACTATCTCTAAGTTCAGTAGTTCACAGTATTTCTCGGTTTGTAAATGGATAAAGAAAAGGTCAAATTTTCCGGATAAACCGTGAAAGGCGCGAGTTATTATTTTCCCGGACTTTTGGGCCTCCGGCCCGGCCTACCTTAAGGGCCGAGGTTTCGGCCGGGGTTTGATAGCCATGATCCTGCTTCCATAGTGAAGTGAACCCTAAACCGATAACAAATTTGGTTCCATCGTGTCAGTATTTTCGTTCTTTCTCCTACAAATCTAGATTTGGGGGGGAATACTGCATATTGTTTCCGGGAGCGATTGATAGAGCTAGTCTTTAAATCGAAAATGCCGTTAGGTCTGATAACTGGTATATGTAGGGCGATGAGGAGGAAGAGGACGTCGTCGCTGGACATTCTATCGTCTAAACGAGCTCCTCGCAATTACTACAAGGGCAAGAACTGCAAGCCTACTGGTTTCCATACCCGTAAAGGTGCTCCCCTCCTCTTTTATTTCCAGTTTCCCATCCGCTTAATCTCTTCCTTATGCTCTCTCTGAGTCACTACTCATTTTCATCGCCATTCTAGGGCTTTGCAATGCTACCTGCTCCCTTATTGTGTTGTGGCTAATTGCTACTTCTGATCACAGTTGCATAGATTGAATTGCGTACTGATGACCAATTTTCGCTTCTCTTTGTTTTCTAGTTAGGACTTTGGACTGAATCTTTCTCCTACTGCAATTTTTAAGCACTATTGGTTGATAGAGTTATTGGGTGTCGGATGAACCAGTTGATGTAATGATTTCAGTTAGCACCTCTGGGTTTATGCGGATAGTTACTTGTATATCTGATTTTGAACTTATGCTAAATCAGTCATTACCTTACGCTTCTTTCCAAATGGAAACTGTTTGCAGGTGGCTATGTCATTGTGCCGGAGAAGTTGCCCAACTATGTAGTTCCTGATTTGACTAACTTCATGGTAATTCTTTCATACCTTAGATACTCCATTTATTAACAGTTAATCACTTGATTTGGATACATATGCGAATGTTGAAATGGAGTTGATGTGCTTACTTATTTCAACTGTTTTCTAGGTCTCTGGTTTTTGTGCTGTAGAAATCGGGTAACCTCAATAAGATGTGAAAGTCATGTGCATTCTTTGAGTTAGAGTGACTCGTCTGACATGTAGCAACTCCTTATTTAACTAGCTGATGTAGTCTTGCAGATGTAGGATTTTAGATAAGTTCTATAGAATACAGGATAATTGATGATGTTAAGTAAATATGTTTGTGTTGCATAGCCTTGCGAACAGTTACTTTCTCCTTTTGAAAACTTGAGTCCAAATTCCCACTTCTTTAGCTTTTCAAGCACCAGCCTTTAGCTTTGTACAATACTTACATAGCACAAGCTCTCATTCATGAAAACCTTTTAACAAGATCAAATTATCTTTTCTGTTTTATGCAGTACTAATAGTTAGTTGATCAAATGCTTTATGCATTTTATCATTAATTTTGAGCTGGTAATTCCATTTTGAAGTAGTTACAATTGGATCAAACAAAGCTTAATTTCAATAGATGCAAATAGAATAAGGATGTGAAAGGTTCGAATTGTGATAAAAATAGTATATATTATTGGAATGATGTCTGCTTAAGCGCTTCTTTACTTGAATATCACCACTGATGACTGATTAATGATGCAACTATTGTGCCTGGCTTTCAGCTCAAACCATATGTATCTCAGTGCCCAGTTGAAGCTAAAACAACTGAAGCTTCTGAACCAGCGAAATAAAGTTACTAGGTGAAAAGTTGGAACATCGTCCACTCTATCTTCCAATCACTGCAAGTTTTGATCTTTTCACACAAATGGCAAGGAATATGAAGCTTTCCAGGATATAGGTCTGATCTGTTGGTCCTTTTTATAATCGGTTATTTGGTGTATTGCTTTGGCATTGATAGTTTCGTGAAGGATGGTCACCTGAAATATTGGTGCGGAAGTGCAGTAGCTCTAATTTAGACCTGGTTGAGTTCTCAGTCTACTGACAGACAGTTTGTTCTCAACAAAGACCCCTAATATGGTTGGGAGAATGATAAAGTGGATACATGTACATGTTATTTTTCCGTTTTGGCTTTATATCTCTGGTTTGTGAAACCCACGAACATATTAGGTCCCTGGTATGTATCAACTACTCAAACGATCAAAGGATCAACACGTAGATAATCAATCAATCAATCCAACCAAAAAGGCAGCAATGTACAATCAAATGTAAATGGGAAAAATGTGAGAGACAACAAATGGTTTTTTCGCGGAAAACCCTTTTGGTGTGAAGAGTAAAAACCACGGGACTTGTAAGGAGTCCACCCTTACTTCTCTTATAATGAAATTGTGGGGATAAAAATCCACATACAACTTGGAAAGGTGAAAGGTTCACAACCCACCAACACCACCATACCATACATAAGAGAGTAACAAAAAAGAGAGCACAAGGTGATCACCCAGAACACAGTTGAAGTACTCCTGTTGTCCAACAACGATTCCCGTTTAACCAAATCTCCAATAGAAGATTCCAATGGTTAAAACATATCCCCAAGAGTATTCAACACTCACACCAAACTTGAGGACAACCCGACAGTGCGGTCTCCTAAGTTCGTCTCTTGAACAGACTAACCTGTTATAGTGACGATAATTTCTAGCAATCTTTCTCTCCTCTCTTTCTTTGTGCCTTATCCTCACAAATCATATTGTAGCTACTAAAACCATCTCACTCTTGACCCCTTAGGTCATCCACAACAACTAAGACTCCAAATGGGCTCCAAGAGAGGTAGACAAGACCCAAAGGTTGACAATCTCTCTCCTCCAGCCCGTTACGAGGAAGACACGTCAGGTCGACAATCACTTGAATCTCATCCCGAAAAGCTTGCTGCAAATCTCAACCTTGCTTTCGGGGACAATCTTTGTTAACATGCCCACGCCATTCTTGTCGGTGTGGACTTAGTTCAGCTTCATTCTATTCTCCTCAATCACGTCTCGCAGCCAATGATATCTAATTTCGATATGCTTGGTACGAGCATGGTACATAGAATTCTTGTCATAAACGAATCGAACTTCATGTACCACTGCCTAGCTTGGTGTCTGTTTCAACCCATAAAGACTCTTTTCAGCTTGCAAACTAGTTCACCTTTCATTTTCTCTTCAAATCCTTCTTGCTGCTCCATGTAGATCTATTCTTGTATGTCACCATGTAAAAATGTTGTTTTTACATCAAGTTGCTCCAACTCAAGATCAAGACTTGCAGTTAAACTCAAAATTGTTCTGATATATGTCATTTTGACCACTAAAGAGAAGATCTCATCAAAATTAATGTCCTTCTGGTTGCTTCCTTTCACCACTAATATGGATTTCCTCTTACTATCTTCTCACCATCTTTTTTGTTCTTGAAAACCCATATGTTTTTCAAGACTTTCTTGCCCTTTGGAAGCTTCACTAATTCATAAGTTTCATTCTTTCTCAAGGAATTCATCTCCTATCATAGCATCAAGTCATTGGTTCTTCTCATCATGAGATAAAACTTCTTAATAACTTCCTGGCTCTCCATCTTTATTAACTAGAATCAACTCTGAGTTTGGATACTTTGTTGAAGGTTTCCGCTCTCTAGTTGACCTTCAAACATGTGTATCCACTACATGAGGGGTAGGTTGCTCCCCCTCCTCATGAACTTCTTCCTTGTTTATATCTTTCTTCTGGATATCCTCATCTGATGAAGACACATCGAGATCATTCTCATCAAAATGACCGAGTACATCGATATAGGATTGTACCTCACCAACATCATCAACATTCTCATTTGTTGGCTGAATAGTAGAAGAAGAAGATGAAGTATCATCAGTAACATTAGCAGGCAACTCTGAAATGGCAGAGTACCTCGAATTTAGAAGATCTGTACCCTTTTCATGCTCAAAGAATACCACATCTTTGCTTCTCACTACCTTCTTCTTCTATGGATGATAGAGTCTGAAACCATACTCTTCATCCCCATAACCAACAAATACACAAGGAATGATCTTCAAATCAAGCTTGGATCTCTGCTCTTTTGGCACATTCATGTAAGCCTTGCTGCGAAAGACTCTCAAATGTTAATAACTGGGATCGCGTCCCATCCAAGATCTATCTGGAATGTCAAGACCAAGAGGAATCGATGAGATCAATTAATCAAATAAGCAACACACTGCACTACTTCAGCCCAAAAATAAGCATACATCTCACCTTCTCCACAATAATCTCATTGTCACTCATATGACCTAGCCTCCAATGCCACAGTTAGAAGAGTAATTTTCTTCAACTGCAACACCTCACCATAACATACATTAAAGTATGTCTTACACAAAGTGCAACACAAGTCACCAAGATCAACTGTCAATGAACCCTTAGACAACTTCCACTTGCCATCACCAAAAGTGTATCGAAAGCCTTCTTGATCAAGGATATTTGCAGCCAAATCTAGAACATGGCGAACATTTTTTAATGTAAGAATGCACCCCACACTTGTCTTCACTCGAATATCACCTAATCCAACAATGTCCGCTAAACTTCGATTTCCCATCTTCATTTTACCAACGTCATCGGATTGGTAGTTCAAGAAGTACTTCCTTTCAAGAACACAATGATACGAAGAAGTTGAATCTACCAACCATTTTGTATCTAGGCTCGTTACATGATGACCCTCGTCGGTTTCACAAATCAAAGTGACCCCGCTATCAATTTTGGAAGTGGTTGTTGCGGTATTACTATCATCACTCTCCTTTTGTGGATCTTGTCTCTTCCCTTGCTCTTTCTTTCGAATCCATAAAAACCTTTGAATATGACTAGGAGTATTGCAGTAATGACATGTCCTAGTCTCTTTATTTCCATCTCTAGACTTGAACCTTCCCTTTGAGCTACTGACCTCTAGGACCCTTACTCTTGCTTATTCTTTGATTCTACACAACAAGAGCATTTGAACTAACAACTCTCATATTTTTTTAATCTCTCTTCATGCACTACAAGAAAAAGCCTTATTTGTCACGGTTTTCTAGTCACGGTTTTGCGAACCGTGACTAATTAGTCACTATTTTAAAAAACCGTGACAAATTAGTCACGGTTCCTTGAAAACCGTGACAAATTAGTCATCGGTTCTTAAAAAACAGTGACAAATTAATCACGGTTTCATATAAACCATGACTAAATTGTCACGGTTTTTAAGGAACCGTGACTAATTTGTCACGATTTTTTAAAACCGTGACTGAATTGGTCACGGTTCTTAAGAAACCGTGACTAATTTAGTCACGGTTTCTATGAAACCATTACTAATATTTTCACCAAACAAACACGGATTGCCACGTTGGCAATCCGTGTGTTTCCTCCTCTTCCAATCCCTTTAATTCTTCTTTCTTCTTCCCACCATCCAACCTCTTCTTCTTCTTCTTTCTTCTTCCCACCCTCCAACCTCTTCTTCTTCTTCTTTCTTCTTCCCACTTCCCATCCTCCAACCTTCTTCATCTCTAAAACCATAATCGCTACCGGAGCCATCCGCCGGCAAGCCCTCCGCCGGCAAACCCTCCGCCGACAAGCCCTCCGCCGGCAAGCCCTCCACCGGCAAGCCCTTCGCCGCTGATGGTTTTTTTCTTAGTTCCAAAAAAAGAAATCGCGAGATGGGCTTGTCTCCCTTTCTTCTCAGTTCCTCTACCGGTTGCTTCCTCAACCCTCCGCCGCCGTCGTCGCTCCGATCTCTGCCTCCCACTCGATTTCCCATCCGCCGTCGAGCCTTGAAACTAGATCTGAAACCAGAGACTGTCCTCTCTCCTTCTCACTACCTCAGACTCTGTTTCCCTTTCCGTCGCGATTTCAGCAATGATGCCTCCAATCCACGAGATGCGACGGCGGAGGAGTAAGGAGCATCTGGCGACTGTGAGCAAGGAGGAGGTACCAGCCAGCGAGGAATCTTAAGTGGTTAAGTAGTAAGGAAGAAGAAGGAAGGAGAAGAGGAAGGTTAGCTTCGGTGGAAGTCGAGGCTCACCGGCGACGAAAGGGTCACCGGAGAAGACATACTGATTTGTTAACTCATAAAATTTTTGGACCAAGTTGCATAACTAGAAAAATGTAGTGACTGATTTGTATAAGGGAAATAATAAAATTGGGAACTTTTGTTAACCTTGTAAGTTTATAGATTAAATTGCATAATGGAATGAGTTGGGGGTTTGATACAATAATTCACGAAAATTATAAATTCAGTCACTAGAAAGTTTGAGCTCGCAATTTTGTCACTAGGATTTTTGTCACGGTTTCTTAAAGAAACCGTGACTAATATTAGTCACGATTTCTAAAGGAACCGTGACAAAAAAATTTAGTCACGGTTCCTATTCAAACCGTGACAAAAAATGATCGATTTAGTCACGATTTTCAAAATCGTGACTAAAGGCAAAAAAAACTTTGACTAATCCCATGTTTTCTTGTAGTGATGGACTATCCTTTCTTTAATCACATCCAAAGAGAGCACACCATCAGGAGTAGTGATGCGCAAATTAATGCACACTAGTTTTAACTCAATGGATTTCTCCAAAGAGATCGTTTTTCCCTAGGGTCTTTCTTTTTCTATTACTCAACGGTTGTGGAATAAGCAATTCGGGTTTTCGTTTTGGGTTTGAAATGGTTTAAAAAAGAACTAAGTAAACTAAGAATGCAAATTGAGCAAGCAAACAAGTGAAGCAGACTGGAGATTTGAATATAGACTAAGGCGTTTGTCCAGACTCGAATCCGCTCTAGCTCGATTAAGACGGATGATGCAATGCAATTTCAGTTTATCAGACTTGATGACTCGACACTTCCTTGGGTAATCTCTACTCCATGGTCAGGACGCAGAGAAACTATCCTATCAAACCTACAAGTTCCTATGGTCAAGATAACTCGCAAATCCTCAAGAACGCACGAAGAACAGTGAAATGCCACACAGATATGTAAAGAGATTAGTTTCACCGGCCCTATGGTCAAGACACCGGCAACCCTAACGACCTCCTAAACTCTAGAATGATCTACGTCCATGGTCAGAACCGCAAATCAAAGATGAAACATAATCCTACGATATGGTCAATCAACGGATTCTTAGAGCTTCAAATTAGGGTTTAAGAGAAAACTCATCACATGTCTGAATAAACTTCAATTAACATTAACGGGTTAGAAACCCGACATCATCCATACAAAATCTCACTAGAGTTTCATCTAATCTGAACAAACTAAGGAGTTTAGCTCGACATCGCTACAGAAGAAATCGCAGAAACAAAGAAGAAGAAAACCGGAGAAGAAGACATCTTACTCCGAGAAAACCTAATCCTGATGAATCCTAGAAACTCCTGAGTTAATCCTCGCTTCTCCTCGCTTAATCGTCACTTCAAAGCTTCAAAATCCTCCTCCGAGAGTGTCTGGTTCGTCAAAATCAGAATGAAGAATGAAGTCTGTCTGTCTCTCCCTTGAAAACCCTGTTTTACTCTCCGAAATCCGTCCTGGGAAAAAGTGAGCCCGGCGGCACTTAAAAAGTGCGCCGGCGCACTTTTCCATGAAAATGGCGCACTTTTTGTGGCCGATGGAAAATTTACAGGACACCAAAAATAAAGTGCGCCTGGCAGCACCAGAAAAGTGCTCCGGCGCACTTTTCATGGATTTAGGCGCACTTTTGCCCCTGGAAATGACCTTCAGCTCTTTTAATGATTCCCACTCCGTTTGAACTCCAAATTGATCCCCGTTTGAAGTGCCGAGCTCGTAGAAAAGTCATCCACAACGTGGTAACCTGAAATCTCAACAAAAACAACTCAAAACAACATCAAATTGCCCAAAAGAGGGCCAACGGGATATAAAACATATTTTTCATAAAAGTCATTCAAGTTCATCACAATTCGGAGTCAAATAAGGGGAATGTCGTTCAAATGTGGCGAGATAAACACGGTAAATCTAACGTCATCAAATCACCCCACACTTAAACGTTTGTTTGTCCTCAAACAAGAACTTTACCACAACAATGCACCAACTTGAATGAGCAAACCGAAAACCTCTTGGTTCCTAGAAAGATGTATACGGTGCTTCTACCAAACAAGAGGATTACCCAACTAACCACACAATTAGGAACCAAACTTTTGCCAGAGTGAAAGAGGAACAAGACTTTAACGAACTAGTGAACAACCTGACTTGGTAAAGGCAAGACAACGCTTACTTCCGCTACACTTACTCTAGGACGCAACCGGACACTTGCTAGATAAGGGAACATGACTAGAACAAAATTAAAGAGCATTTCATTTTTCTCTTTTTTTCTAATTTTTTTTTTTACTTTCGAATGGTCGGTACAGTGTGGATACTACCGGGTACGGAGCAGCCGGAAACCTTTGGAATTCCGCGTTATCCTAGACCCCAGCCACGATCGGGAGTAGGTTAGAAAAAGAATGCCACATTGAGACTTCCCTTTGGGACTACAACAATGGCAGGCACGTATGCCAGCTCGTGAATCGACCCACAACTTCAATACCAAACCACTCTTTTATTTTATTTTTAATTTTTTCCAGATTTTCTCTGATTGGAACATCAACATCAATTTAAAAGCACGAAATTAAAAGATCCCTTATCTAGACTCGATCATGGCTTTGACTAGAGAATTCGAGCATCAGACAAACCAAGTCGTACACATTAACAAGTCAATTGTTCACTAACACGATAAGGGCAAGTTCCTAGAATACTTCAAGCAAGAAGAGTGGGAGATGGTCATAATTCAGGTTCTCACACACACATTTGGTTAAAGCCAAAGCACCACATCAATCTCACCATATGGAAGACAGTAGGCAACCCAAGAAGTTATTAAGCAATGTGAAAAATTTCTTGCTACCGAGAATGGGAAGGTGTGAAAGAGCGACAAAACAAAGCACAACCACCGCCCATCAAAACATGCAAATAGACACCCCACCCCACACTTAGAATTTGGACATTGTCCTCAATGGACCACACAAAAAGGTGAAGAAAGGTGTAAGGGGTACCGAGAAGTAGATCATGAGGATGCCAGTGGAGGCAAGAGTGAAGTACCGGCGGACAGTCATGGCGGGAGCTGAGGATAGCCTGAAACAGGAGAGAACCTCACAACAAGATTAGAGTAATTAGGAACCAACTAGATGTCTGACTCAAAACAAGATAGACTGACTCAATTAAAATTAAAATAAAATAAAAGCGTGTGTGACTATCCAAGAGCGCGCATTTTTTCAAATTTCCAAATTTTTCTGATTTTTTTTTTTTTTTTTTTTGCCTGAGTGCCCAAAAGTGCGCCCGGGAGACACTAAAAAATGCGCCGGAGCACTTTTGGGTAAAAAATGAGCACTTTTTTTACGAATTTTCAAAATTTCAAGGAGGCTTTTGAAAAAGTGCGCCTGACAACACCCAAAAAGTGCGCCAGAGCACTTTTCGACCAAAAATGAGCACTTTTTTACCTGAAGTAGAAAATAGAGAATTTATTTGGTGAAAATTTCGAAAATCAAATTCGTTTCGGCGACCAGGACCCAAAATTTGACACCCAAGGACAGACACACACACAAGAACGGACTCCACGACTCTACCACGGACTCAAAATAAATAAAATAAAAGACTCAAGCTTGGGTTGCCTCCCGAGAAGCGCTCTTTATTTTACGTCTTTGAGCTAGACGATACCTGGTCTAACGTGCCGCATCCCAGCTCAGAACTTCTTTCAGACTGGCATCCGTGTCCTGAAAGAATACCTTCATCGCTCCACTCTGAAGCACAAATTTCTTCCCACTAGCATGGTAAAGCTCCAATGAACCGTCGCCACGCAATCCAGCTACCTCAAAGGGTCCAAATAGCTCCACTTTGTCCATGACCACATCTGGGTGTTTAGTAGGAGTACTTTCATGGGGCGGCGCCTTAGCTTTCTCAGAGACTTGTTCTTCTTCTTTACTCCACCTGTATCTTGGGTAGATACTACGCCGCTACTTGATCCTGCAAAGGTGAAGATGAATAAGGAGTATCCATGTCGGTAAATACAGTATAAACTGAAGCATTCTCAAACACTAACGACATGGGTTTCTTAGCGGAAGAGTGCACATTAGGATCAGGTGGAGGAATTTCAAATATAATAACTTTTTCCTTATCCCGAAAGGTTAACCTCCCAGCCTTTGCATCTATGAGTGCACCAGAAGTGGCTAGGAAGGGTCGTCCCAAGATAAGGGGAATGTTAACACTCTCCATGCAATCAATAACCACAAAATCATTCATGAAGTAGCTATCATGCACCCTAACTACAACATTTTCAGCAATACCCCTAGGATGTCTAACAGTTTGATCAGCTAGGTTGATATTCATGGTGGTAGGAGTTAGTCTAGGCAGTCCTAGACGCTCAAACAATGAGTAAGGCATATCACTAATGCTAGCACCTAAATCCGCAAGAGCTCTATCCACCAAATATGTGCCAATAGAACAAGGAAAAGAAAAACTCCCTGGATCAGGTTGCTTTGGCACCACGTGGCTCTGCTTCGGATCAGACTCGCCAGCTCCATGGAGGGTAACTGAGGCTATCTCCTCTATCTCGTCTGCTCTCGTCTTTTGAGAGGAGTTCTTTGGAAGAGGATTGACAGCTTTGTCTTTCTTCTTGTCAGGAATCACGCTTCTCAGCTCCTCCACCACAGCAGCAGCTTCTGCATTTTTCAGCTTCTTCTTCTTGGAGAGAATTTCTTTCATATGCCTAGCATAATCCGGGTTTGCAAGAAGTTCTTCCAATAAAGCAACTCCCATCTTCTGGTTATTAATTGTCACCAGAGTCTTCCCCAAGTTCTCCTTGTTTAGCACAGGTCTGTTCAAGGCTGCAGGATAAGGTGCTTTTGGTCGGTAAGGATCGACTGGTGGAGTAGCTTCTTTTCTTTGCTCCTCCTTCTGACACAACTGCTCCATTGGCTTCTCCAATTCCTCCGTGCCATCCTGAAGAGAAACTGCTCCACAGAATTCTTCCTTAGTTTTGCCTCCTCCGGCATTGTTAGATGAGGAGGAGGGAGTTGTGCTAGGAAGAAGACCAACTACCTTCTCCTGCAAAAAGTTGGTTATTGCCGTCACCCGATCGTCTAGCTTCTTGACAGAGGCCTCGGTGAGTGAAATGTCCTTCTTATTGGATTGAGTCTCAGCAAGAATCTTGTCCAACATGATATCGGAGTAGGACTTAGGCGCAGAAGAGCTCGAACCACCGTCATTGTTCTGATTTTGGTTCTGGTTCTGATTGTTATTCCAGCCTCCTCTGTTCTGCCATTGGGAATTCTGATTCTGATTCCCATTATTCCTCTGATAACCCCCTTGGTTCTGGTTATTGTTCCAGTTCCCTCTGTTCTGCCATTGGGAGTTCTGATTCTGATATCCTCCCTGGTTCTGGTTATTCCCTTGGTTTGGGCCACCAACATAAGCAATCTCCTCTTGTTGTTGGTCATGGTTACTCTCAAACTTCCAAGTACAACCCTCTACTGAATGACCTGCACCACCACAATTCAAACACGAAGTGGATACAGCTGATACATTCTCTGTCCGAGTACGCACCTTGAACCCTGGCGGTGGAGCTGTAGGAACACCCGGTGAAGGAGCTATCTTAGCCCTTTCCAGCTCATGCTTTAATCTTTGCACTTCCATCTCCAATTTCGAGTTCTCCAACCTCAACTGACTTTGAACAAGGTCTACTGGTGCAGGAACTGTGGGAACGGGGTATTGGGCATCAGCAGAAAATCTCCTTTGCCCCAGACTCCTGTCGTCCACCTTTAAGGGATTAGCTTGCATTAGAGACTTGATCCTCATGGCAAAGACCTTGCAAGCAGCCAAAGCCGCGGCTGCGGTCATATCATCCAAGTCTGTATTCAACTGTAAAGAGAAATCCTTCCTCTTCTCATAATCCAAGCCTCGGAGGAATATAGAGAACTTGTTATAGTCATCCCATCCATGGTGAGGACAAGCTCGGAGAAGCCCTTGAAATCTTTGCCAAGCCTCATAGAAGTTCTCCTTCGGACCACTTGTGAAACCTGTTATCTGTGCCCTGAGTGCATCGGTTCTGGAAGGGGAGAAGAACTCTTCTAGGAATGCTTTAGTCAGACCATCCCACGTAGTGAAGTGATTCGCAGGATGATCATACAACCACAGTTCTGTTTGACCCTTCAGAGTGAAAGGAAAAAGCTGAAGTTTGACTGCATTATGATCCGCTTCATTGTTGGAGACTGTATGAGCCAGCCTCAAGAAACTCCTCACATGAGCATTCGGGTCCTCATTAACACCTCTAGAGAAAGTGTTCCCGTTTGCTTGAATCATGTTGATCAAGTGAGATGGAATGTGCAGATTCCGAGTTCCCGTGTTGGGAATCTGAATGCACGAAGCTGTCCCATCTATGGTTGGACGATCATAATCCTTCAATGTCCTTTCCGCCGCCATAATTTCTATCTCAGATGGGATAGGAGGATCGGTGGGAGGATCTGTAGTAGCAATGGTGGATGGGGAAGGCGAAGATGTAGATGAAGATGTGAAGAGGTTCTTCCTTGCTTTAGGTGTCTTGGCGGGAGGAGGAGGTACCGGAGTAGTGCCGAAGTGAGTGTAGAAGACTCTACCCTTTCCATCTATCCGCTTACTAGCCCGTCTTTCCTCCGAACCTGCAATCTTGCCTGAAACAACAAAAACAAGAAATACCAAGTAGTATAAAAAATGTGGGAGAAAAGAAATGATAAAAGAGTGAATGAAAAGCTTAAAACGCACAATGTATTTCCTAGAAAAAAGAAAAGTCCCCGGCAACGGCGCCAAAAATTGATGCGCAAATTAATGCACACTAGTTTTAACTCAATGGATTTCTCCAAAGAGATCGTTTTTCCCTAGGGTCTTTCTTTTTCTATTACTCAATGGTTGTGGAATAAGCAATTCGGGTTTTCGTTTTGGGTTTGAAATGGTTTAAAAAAGAACTAAGTAAACTAAGAATGCAAATTGAGCAAGCAAACAAGTGAAGCAGATTGGAAATTTGAATATAGACTAAGGCGTTTGTCCAGACTCGAATCCGCTCTAGCTCGATTAAGACGGATGATGCAATGCAATTTCGAGTTTATCAGACTTGATGACTCGACACTTCCTTGGGTAATCTCTACTCCATGGTCAGGACGCAGAGAAACTATCCTATCAAACCTACAAGTTCCTATGGTCAAGATAACTCGCAAATCCTCAAGAACGCACGAAGAACAGTGAAATGCCACACAGATATGTAAAGAGATTAGTTTCACCGGCCCTATGGTCAAGACACCGGCAACCTAACGACCTCCTAAACTCTAGAATGATCTACGTCCATGGTCAGAACCGCAAATCAAAGATGAAACATAATCCTACGATATGGTCAATCAACGGATTCTTAGAGCTTCAAATTAGGGTTTAAGAGAAAACTCATCACATGTCTGAATAAACTTCAATTAACATTAACGGGTTAGAAACCCGACATCATCCATACAAAATCTCACTAGAGTTTCATCTAATCTGAACAAACTAAGGAGTTTAGCTCGACATCGCTACAGAAGAAATCGCAGAAACAAAGAAGAAGAAAACTGGAGAAGAAGACATCTTACTCCGAGAAAACCTAATCTTGATGAATCCTAGAAACTCCTGAGTTAATCCTCGCTTCTCCTCGCTTAATCGTCACTTCAAAGCTTCAAAATCCTCCTCCGAGAGTGTCTGGTTCGGCGAAATCAGAATGAAGAATGAAGTCTGTCTGTCTCTCCCTTGAAAACCCTGTTTTACTCTCCGAAATCCGTCCTGGGAAAAAGTGCGCCCGCGGCACTTAAAAAGTGCGCCGGCGCACTTTTCCATGAAAATGGCGCACTTTTTGTGGCCGATGGAAAATTTACAGGACGCCAAAAATAAAGTGCGCCTGGCAGCACCAGAAAAGTGCGCCGGCGCACTTTTCATGGATTTAGGCGCACTTTTGCCCCTGGAAATGACCTTCAGCTCTTTTGATGATTCCCGCTCCGTTTGAACTCCAAATTGATCCCCGTTTGAAGTGTCGAGCTCGTAGAAAAGTCATCCACAACGTGGTAACCTGAAATATCAACAAAAACAACTCAAAACAACATCAAATTGCCCAAAAGAGGGCCAACGGGAGATAAAACATATTTTTCATAAAAGTCTTTCAAGTTCATCACAATTCGGAGTCAAATAAGGGGAATGTCGTTCAAATGTGGCGAGATAAACGCGGTAAATCTAACGTCATCAAGTAGAATTACTTATAGTCACAACCAAGTGTAGAATCAGATCCATTTATCGCAATTAGAGCATCTCCGATTTTCGATTGAAATTTGAACCCTAATCGCAAAACTGCAATTTATGCTTCTAGTTTCACTTAAGGGAAGACAAGTGTGGGGCTTGAGAAAGGCGAAATGTGATAATCAGTTGGGCCAAGGGACAGGAGGCCCAACTTATTTATCTTTGTATTCCTCAGTGGTGATCAAGAACGGAACTCAGAGAGCTTTGCTCTCAGATAGCTATTTGATGATGGCGAGTAGAAAGGAAATCGACACATGATTTTTTACGTGGTTCCACCAGCCTTTAATGCTCTGATGTACATCCACGCTCGAATGTTTCCTTTCGAGATAGTCTATTTGATAAAAGAAATAAAGCACATCAAATTTTACGCACTAGATTGCTCTAGCGATATCACTTTTTTCAAAGGGACTTTCCATTCTATTACTCAATAATGTGAATTAAGCTTATCAGGTTTCAAGGGTTTGGTTTTCGATTGGTTGTGAACTAATTATACTAAGAATGCAAAAGTAAACAAGTAAGAAAATTGGGGATTCGAAGAATGACTAAGGTGTTTGTCCATACTCGAATCCGCTCTACCTTGGTTAAGACGGATGATGCAATGCAATTTCGGTTCAAAAGACTTGAAAACTCGAAACTTCCTTTGGTAATCTCTACACCTTGGTTAGGTCGTAGAGACACTATCCTATCAGATCCAAAAGTTCCTATGGTCAAGATAAACTATGAATTTTCAAGATGCATACAAGGTGTTCGGTGAAATGTCACAAAGGTAATGCAAAGAGATTAGGTCTACCGGTCCTATTGTCAAGATATCGGCATAACCCAACGACTTCCTACGTCAATCAAACTGATTCATACATCTTCAAATTATGGTTAAAGAAAATCGCATCAATAGTCTGAATAAACCTCAATTAACATCAAAGAGTTAGGAACCCAACATCATCCATACAAAAACCTAACTAGAGTTTCATCTAATATGAGCAAACCTGAGAGTTTAGCTGCTCATGGTTTCGAGAGAAAACACAGATACAATAAAAGAGAAATCCAGAGAGAAAATCATCTTGCTTCGAGATAAATTAATCTTGATGATCCGCTCTAAACTCTGACCAATCGTCGCTTTCCTCTCGCTCAATCATGCTTCTGAACTCCCAAAAAGCCTCTCTCTACTTTTCAGTTCATCGAAATATGAATTGGCCCTAAAAATCCCATTTTTTGGGTTCAAACCCCCTTTTCCAACAAAAATCCGGAAAACACAGCAAAAAGTGCGCCCGGACGGCACTAACAAGTGCTCCGGCGAACTTTTTGAAGGCTTAGAGCGCACATTTTATTAGAAAAAACTCCAGCTTCTTATTCGGTGATTCCTGCTGATGTGAACCTCGCGAGTCGGCTGTCCTTGACCCGATCACCTCCTTGGGTGATGAACCGCGGTGTGAGCTGCTCCGAGACCCTAACCACCGTTAGCTTGAATACCGGCACTGAAGTTAACCTATGTAACCTGGATGGAGAGTACTTGGACCCGTTGGCTGTATATAGCTAGGAACCCTAAGTGTCTGGTCGATGGCGCCACTTCAAGGGGAGGATACCCTCGATGATATGCCTATCTAAACGACATTCAATTCCATGAAAGTCGAGAAGAGAACAGCAATTCCATGCTAGAGAGAAAATCGAAGTTTAAGAAGTTTTATTAATCAAAGTTGTTCCTTACAATGAGGCTAGCGGCCTCTATTTATAGGTGAGGAATGGAGAACAGGCTCTCCTTTTCCTCCTACGAAACTAACTATTAAACTAATAAAGAATTACAAAGAGTCCTAATTAAACTACTAAAAAGGTCTTAAAATAATCCTAAAAAGAAGCAAAATTTGGAGCTCTAATCCTACAAGGAAAAGACTCATTCCTAAACAAAACTCTAAAAAGGAAAAGTTGGAAAATTCCTAAAAAACAGCTAAACGGGTTCTGAAAGATTCAGCCAAATAAATACCAAATAAATTCAGAAAATTATTCCATTTGGCAGATCACTAGCAGACACCATGGGCTTCAACTTTCATGTTGGGCTTCAGCCCAACTTCTGCCTCTATGTAGCCCATATTTGTCAATCCTTGTCAGACTAGGAATCTGTCCAAAACTGGGAAATCCTAGCTTGATTAGGATTTCTTGCTTGGATGTATTTGGCATCTCTTCTTCATTTCACGTATCATGAATGATCAGCCATCCTTCATTGGATCAGGCTCAGGTGGTGGCCTAATCCTAGCTCTTAGCATTGGCTTCCTTGAATCAGTATCCGAGTTTCACTCCTTGATGCTTAGGCCATGCATCACTCGGACTTGAACTAGCTCTATCTCCTTCAATTCTCCTCCAAATTCAGCACCGTTTGTTGGAGGATGCTCCTGGGACTTCAAGCTATGTAGAGCCGTTAGAATTCCCCCAAAGGCTCGATCCATTTTCTGGCTGGGCTCGAAGCACGCTTCTGTGGTGCCAGGCGCTCGGTCCAGCGCTCGAGGCTGGCTCCGTGCTGGGTCATTTTTAATTCTTGCAAAGCCTTCTGCTTTCTGCTTCAGCCAGGTCTTCAGGAATACTCTCAGGGGGTCTTCAAGGGCTGGTGCTGGTACAGGGATCGTGGCTTCGATCCTGGAGCTCAGTTCTGGCATTTGGCCCGGTCCGGGGCTCGTACCGGGGCCTGTCTTCGGGTGCCAGCCTCTTCTGGTCAGGCCTTCCTCTTTCTCCCTTCGTAGATAATCCATAAATGCTTCTAGAGGGTTCGAGGACTCCTCTTTGCCTCCAATGCTCGTGGGAATCAGGCCAGGTCCTAGTGGAGGCCCTCGGCTCGGGGCTGGACTTGGCCCTAGGCTTGGCATGGGGCCTAGACTTGGGGCTTTGGCTCTCCAAGGCTCCGGAGGTGGTGCTGGAGTAGGCCTGGGCCTGGTGTAGTCTCAACCCGGCATTAGTGCTGGGGCCGGGTCGGCATCAGTCGTGTCGGGCCTGGGGGCTTGGATCACTTCACCTGCACCGTTCGAACTTCGAATTGTCCCCGTTTGAAGCGTCGAGCTCGTAGAAAGGTCCTCCACAATGTGGTAACCTGAAATCTCATAAAAAAACTCGAAACAACATCAAACGACCCTAAATAGGGGCAAAGGGCAAAAACATGCAATTTGCACGAAAGTTTCTAGAAACTACGATAAATAGGAGTAAAACGAGGAGACCGTCGCTCAAATGTGGTGAGATAAATGCGGTAAATCTAGCGTCATCACTATTTTATTGAACACTCAAATAAAACCGGTTACAAAAGTGAAACTGAAAACAGAACATGCAGCTTCCGATCAGCTCCCTGCTAATAATTTCTTTCACTTTCGAATCAACTCCACGAATGATTATGGCTACTTGTTCTTTTTGTTCTCACAAAGAAAAGAAGGATTGTGCTTCTCTGCCTCTATAAGTAGTGCAAAGCTCCGCTCTACTTTCCATATCGGAGGATCTGCAGATTAAAGTGAATCTGCAAGGAAAAAGGAAGAGAACAATCTGCTCTACTAGAGCTTGTTAGGATGATAGAAAAGGGAAGAAAAATTTCAGGCTTTTCTTTCCGTTCAACAAACTCTCCTAAGGATTTTTTCCGAAAATGGGGTTATACCCAAAATCAATTCCCAAAATAGGGTTATTGTACGATCAATTCCGAAAATAGGGGTGGATTTGCTGACTGGGCACATGTCACCAAAGGGATTGGCGATCTTGGTTTATCGCCAAAAAAATTGACAATTTTCCAGCCACGTCACCATCTGACACAGGCAGCAGTGATATCGCCATTACATTTGGCGATTTTCAGAGAAATCGCCAAATATAATGGCGATATCACTGCTGCCTATGTCAGATGGAAAATCGCCATTACATTTAGCGGTTTTCTTGTGTGGCAGGGAATCTTCAAGTGGCGTGGGAATCAGTCTGAAAAGCAGTGGCGTGGGAATCAATTCCCATGTTTTCCCAACAGCAAAAACACCAACACCATGACAAAATTAATTAGTGTTTATTTATTTGGGTTTTAATTGTGACGTGGAATGATTTAATTGGGTGTCCAGATTACACCTGAGATTGTGAGAGACAATGAGATAGGGATACCTCCCTATTAATAATACTTCATTCCTTCATTCTTCCTCACATAATTCATATCAACTTTATCATTCACTCCTCCAACCTCTATTCATTGTTCATGCATGTAGTAAACAAAGCAAGGTAATCTCCTTCAATAATATTTAAGTTGATTTCCTATTGTACCTTACATATTTACGACTAATTATGCTAGGTACTATTTTCTTGAAGGAACATTAATATTATCTGGCTAGTTTGGTGATAGTTAGAATTCTAACTACCCAAAGTTTGAAGGTATGAACAAAATTTTTGTGTCTATATTTTTTGTGAGTTCTTAATAAAAGCAACATGTGTACGTAAATTAGTTGTACTTTGCAGTATTCTCTTGAAGACACTACGGTTCTATCTAGATATCTTGTTGAATCATTTTCATTCCCGAAAGTTTCAAAGAATTTTAAACGAGTAAGATCACATACGTATTCAATTATCAGTTTTAGTAATTATTATAATTTCATATGTAAATATTATACAAACACATACGTGAGTGCTAGATTCATTCACCTTTATAGAAGTTGATACACTCTCACCATAGAAACATAGACTTAAGAATGAAGGTTTATTGTTTGATTAGCACTTTCAAACTTCTGTGGGTAATTTTATATTAATAAATGTCACAATTTTGAACCTAGTGTAACACTACAAATGAAAACGTTTGTATGTCAAGCAAGAAGAAAACCCTTTTTAATTTTCATTTTTTTCTATAACTTTTCATATCTTGTGAAGCTCAATGTTGCATATTTCAATCATACATGGTCTTACATGACCAATATAATACTTTTCAATTATTTATATATTACACAGACTATTCATACATGTTTTCGTCTAGCTTCCAGTTACAATGGGTGAACCATATGACCTCGTGCATTTCATTAACCCTGGGAACGAAGAGGAAAACGTACTCCACGATCAAGCCAATCACCGATCTGAGCACATATGGCAAAATCCGGTTAGTACGGAAAACCCAACAACTACCATATTTACTTACTCATAGGACATTGCATGGTCATTTCATGACAACGTGACTAATTTAGTGGTATTGTGCATATTCTTTGCAGAGTGAACAGAGATTGCTTCACTGTAGACGAGCTACCACTCTACCACCCTACAACGAGTTGTACACCCCATATCTGAGAACTGTGGGGTTGTTCGGAGTTCACGAGCTTGTGAGGATGAGGTTGGATCACGAACTCATCACTGCACTAATAGAGAGATGGAGGCCTGAGACACACACCTTCCACATGCCAGAGGGGGAGTGCATCGTGACATTGCAAGATGTCAACATTATTTCAGGATTACCTATCAACGGCAGAGCCGTCACTAGGAGGACTTCAGGACAATGGATACAAATGATCTACGATTTCTTGGGCCATAGACTACACGTAGGAAGCACGAAGATAAAAGGTTCGCAACTCAAGCTCCGGTGGTTGAACGAAAATTTTCGTGCCTTACCACCCAACCCCACCCCCTTGTTGTACAACGGTATGCACGTGTGTACATGTTGTGTCTCATTGGGGGGTTTGTATTCCCCAACAAGTCCACACAATATGTGCACTTGATGTGGTTGCCACTGCTTAGGGACTTCACTTTCGCCGGTTCTTTCAGTTGGGGTTCTGCATGCTTGGCTTGGTTGTACCGAGAAATGTGCAGGGCGAGTCATGTCTTGTCAGAGAAAATTAGCTGACCATTATTTATTCTCCAATATAAGCGTGGGAGCACTTTCCTTTTGTAAACTTCAGATAATGCCTTCTGTTTTCCATGCCAGGATTTCTTGTACGAGATATTGAACCCCACCGACTCAGTGATTTGAGCTTGTATTGCGCTGACCTTAAGAGTTGGATCTGCTTGTATCAAATGCAGTATGTGGCTAGCGACATATGAGTTGTCCAATTGGTGATGATCCAGGACGACGGTACTTTGCAAGCATGAATGATGCATCTCGGCAGTACGTATGGACCAAAAGTCTTTTTCTTTTGATTGTGCAGCACATACATTCCACTTGCAATCAGATGCGTCAACATTCTTGCATTTCAGAACCCATGATCGCTTCTTCAACTCATAGACCATGTACTCAAAATTACGCTCCAACGCATATTGTTTTAGAGCGGCCTGAACGTCTTTTTTTGTCTGGAATAGAATAATAATAAAATTAATTAATTTAATCCTATTTAATATGTAATATGTCCTGTGTGGAATAGAATAATAATAAAATTAATTAATTTAATCCTATTTAATTCAAAGGCTTGAAATCCGTTGATTGAACGGACGGATAAGATCATGACACGCAAGCGGGTGCACTCAGTGCACCCACCTAGCTGGGTGCACCGGAGTGTTCACCATATATATATGGAAAACACGTAGTTCATCTAGGAGGCGTTATCAATTATAGTGACCAAAGTAAAAATAACCAAAGCAGTGGACAACATGAATAGCGAGGATACAGGTGACAAAAACTTACTTCAAATTGATAGAAATGGCGTGGAGAAAAAAATCGCAGACGAAGTAGGAAGACTAACAATTTTTGGGAAATGGTGGAGGAGTTGATGGTTGTTTCACTAGAATCGTACGAGTATATATAACTGGATCAGTGTGGAGTACAGCTACCAAGCAACTTCTTCCATGTAATAGTGTATATCAAATTATTGAACCATTGAATATAATTGAGATAAAATTCTTTAAACAATTTTATCACTTATTGAAACAGTTAGATGGCTCAAATTATTGAAATATTTCAATATTGACATAGTGAATTCAGATTCATACATTCGTAAATTAATTTATTTATACAAAAAATCAATATTGAGATGCAAAAAGACACACCAATAAGATGTTTCTGTTGAGGAAACAGTCTAAAAGCCTGAAAATCTGGGAATTGATTTCCACACCAAAGATAATTGTTGCAACCACGCCAGCCTGCCACCATGCTAAAGATTCCTGCCACATCTCTAAATCGCCAAAATTAATGACGATTTTCAGTCTGACACAACTAATATGAAAATCGTCATTCGGTTTGGCGATTTTCCAGTGAAATCGCCAAATATAATGGCGATTTTACTGGTGTTTGTGTCAGGCGGTGACATGGCTTTAAAATCGTCATTCTCTTTGGCGATAAACCATGATCACCAATTATATTGGAGACATCTGTGTCCAGTCAGCAAATTCACCCCTATTTTAAGAATTAACCATACAATACCCCTATTTTGGGAATTGATTTTGGGGATAACCCCATTTCAGGGAAAAAAATCCCTCCCCTAAGCCTGAGAATGACTCTTTTCTTTCTTGAGTAAACTGTTATATAACCTGCCCTAAAAAACATGAAGATCCGAACCAAAAAGACAGAGAAACAAAGCCCAAAGAACACAAGAGACAATGAAATCTCAACAATAAGAGGAGTTCGAAAAACAAAGAATAAGTGACAGAGTTCATGAATGTAAACCGAACAGGAACAAATCCGACAAGCTCAAGTAAATCCAAGTGCAAAAAATCAAACGAAATCAAGCAAAGGTTCAGCAGAGATACTGAAAAAGAAGCAACTCAGTTCATGAATGTCACAAAACAAAGAGAATCAGCTTTGGTAAACTCAATCCATTAGAATGGATAGTCAGGACTTTCTGCAAAGTCCGAGGCATCAGAATGATATCACCAAATTTTGAGTTTTTCCCTAGCATCACTTTCTAGACTGTTGACCACGTCTGCATTTATCCTAGAACAGTTGTAACGAATTTTCTTCCCCTAAGCCATTGGTAGGCGTACTGACACATTTGGACCATCCGATTTTACGGAGAACATGCTAAGCACGCAAACGTTCCACAGAATTCGACTTGGAGTATCATCGTTGAAGTGGAATCCCGAGCCTTTCAATGAGAGAACTAATCTCAGGATCGAAAGGAAAACTTACCTTATAGTCGGGAACCCCAAAAGTAACCATAGTTGCAAACATCAAACAACAATAATTGAGAGGGAGACCCATAGTAGCACAATGCAGAACCCAAATATCCAAAGGGGTGACAAGATCACGACCAAGAGAACGGGGGAGCGAAATCCTTGTGAAGAAGAAGTGAAACGCCTTTAAATGGTCAGGAAGCATGGAGATAGAAGTAACAACATGATGGGAATAAGTTTCCCCAGTCCATTGACTAAGAGAAGAACAAGAGTCAAAATTAAACAGATAGAAATCATTAGTTGATCAACAGTTGGTAACCAGAAAGGGGAAGACGAAGTGTTTGAGCAAGAAGGAGAGGGTGGCCAAGATGATATGTTTATCGACATGCGTGCTAAACTTTCTAGAAGAAAGATTTCCAAGCTTTAGATTAGCATAAAATTGATAGACGACGTCAGGATACACAAAGTTGTGTTTGTCAGTAAGGACAGCACTCCAACCGAGATTGGCAATGAGAGGAGCAGGGTTAAGAACATAGCGGCTGAAAGTGGTAGTATCAAGTATAACTGTATCAACTATCAATGATATCCCTACAGAGATAATATTGATTGTAAAGAGCACGACAAGAAGAGTCTCGCATGTGATCAGTATAGACCACATGTTTCATGGTGATAGCAACTATTTCGGGCTTGAAGAAATCCATGGAGGACAAATAGGAAAGTAGAAGAGTAAGGGACAAGAGAGGCAAGAGGAGAGAATGTCAAGAGAAAAAGAAACCGAGAGGAAATTAAATAGCAAACAACTCAACAATACTATTTTGGACTAATTCCCTAATATAGTGATGCTTTATTAAAATATGCTTAGTCCTAGAATGCAGCACCGAATTCTTAGTAATATTAATTGTGCTAGTATTATTGCATAGCAAAGAACTTGTTGTTTTAGGAAGACCAAAATCATGTAATTGAGACTAAAGCCAAACAATCTGAAAACTAGAACTACCAGAAGTAATCTATTGGGAAAATGGTACTTTGCCCCTCTCTACTTTGTCAAGTTAACAAACAGCCCTCTATACTATGAAATGATCAATTCACCCCCTCCTACTATAGCCAACCTAAGAAACAGCCCCTTCCATCCAAAATTCCGTTAAGTGATGACTCACCGATATGACTCATCCATAATTAATGACAATACATTGCCATCACTAACAAATATGGATGAAAGTCGATGAAGTGGCAATGTACTGTCATTAATTATTGATGAGTACTCATATTGGTGAGTCACCAATATGACTCATCCTTTAAGAGTTACATGGTCAAGTTTAACCCAGAAGTATTTTGGTTGAACCAAGAGTTAGTGGCGATACAACAGAAAGTGTTTGTCGTAGATTGGGCTTCGATAAGTATAGAAGAGTGGAAGCGATGGGGTTCTCAGGAGGGATTTGGGTTCTTTGGCACTCGGGCCACGTCTCCCTTTCCTATGTTTCCAACTCAAATCAGTTCATACATCTGGAAGGATTTGCAAGTTCCATGGGCAAGTTCTTTTTGACAGATATTTACGGGAGTACGAGCATCGCAGAGAGAGCATGCCTCTGGGATTCCTTATGTGAAATCTCAATTGACATGGAGCACCCGTGGCTGCTCTCGGGGGATTTTAACGCTATGCTGAAACAGGAGGATAAGCGCGGGGGAGCACGCTTCAGCTTAACACAGAATCAGCCTTTTATCGATTGTTGCAATGTTTGTGGTTTGTCAGAGACGAGATTCTTCGGGCCTAAATTCACTTGGCACCGAGGTGGCACTTCAGAGAGGCTTGATAAAGCTTTGACTAATGAGGAGTGGAGAGTGAAATTATCGTTTACAAAAACCAGACACCTCTCCCAGATTTACTCTGACCACCATTCAATCCTCACCTCTTGCGAGGATATTGATCGAGTTCGCCTACCCCGCCCTTTTCGGTTTGTAGCTGCCTGGTTGGGTCATGACACTTTCCAGTCGACTTTGACGGCGGCCTGGAGGTCGGACTCGGACCTGCCTGTGAAATTAGACAAGCTGACGCCAAAATTGAAGAAGTGGAACCGTGAGACGTTTGGTAATATATTTGAAAGGAAGAAACTGCTGGAAGAGAGACTTGATACCCTTGAAATACAACAGGCTGCGAGCCATTCGGATGCTACCCTAACTGAGAAGAATGCCACTCGGGCAGAGCTTGAAAGAACCCTATGGGAGGAGGAAATCCTATGGATTCAGAAAGCAAGAAGCAAATGGGTTATTGATTCAGATAGAAATACTTCGTATTATCACAAGTCAGCACTCCGCCGAAGAGCTTTCAACCGAATTACTCGCTTGAAGGATGATGACGGAGTGTGGATTGAGGAGGATGTTTCTCTTATGCGTTTGGCAGTCGACTTTTTTAGTAACCTGTACTCGGACCAGGGAGGTGAGTACCTTGCGCTTGACTCAAGCTGTGCTGCCAAACTTAATACGAATCAATTCTCGCTCCTGGAGAGACCGATCGATGCGGGGGAAATTCATAAGGCGATCAAGGACATGGGAGGGCTTAAAGCCCCGGGAAAAGACGGTTACCACCCGCTCTTTTTTCAAAAGTGTTAGGGAACTGTGGGAAGCGATTTAATCCGATTCGTCAAAAGTGTGTTCATTTGCCCAGAGGGGATTCGGTCAGCCAATGAAACGCTTCTTGTCCTTATTCCTAAAGTTAACCACCCCTGTGTTATTTCTCAGTTCCGCCCCATCAGTTTTGCAATGTAGCATACAAGACCGTTACGAAGTGTATTGCGAACTGAATGAAGCACTTGATGGCTCATCTCGTGCATCCGTCACAAACGAGCTTTGTGCCTGGCAGACACATCACATATAACATTAACGTGGTGCAGGAGGTTATTCACACGATGCATACAAGGAAAACCGGAAAGGGGATTATGATCTTGAAAATTGATCTCGCGAAAGCTTATGATAAAGTAAGGTGGAGTTTTGTGAGGGATACACTACAAAAAAGACGATTTAACAGCGGCAGAATTAGCATTTAACGGCGGCCATGGCCGCTGTTAAAATAGTTTAACGGCGGCCATAAGCTGCTGCTAAACTGGCCAATGCTAAGCCAGTTTAACAGCGGCAGGAAAAAGCCGCGGTTAAACGTAAAAATTTAACAACGGCCAGCGGCCACTGTTAAATAGAAACAATTTAACAGTGGGCACAGGCCGCTGTTAAATTTTAACGGTTTAACAGCGGGTACTAGCCGCTGTTAAATTGTTTTTTTATGGACAGAAAATTCTGTCCAGCTATATATATTTTTTCTTCATTTACATTTTTTAATCCTCTCATTTCTACATACATTTGACGAACATTGAGAATTTAGAATTGAGAACAATTTTAAACAAAAGAAACAACTTCTTCATTGCACACAACTAGACGTCATTGTTTAATACATAACACATTGTTCAAAGTTAATAAATACATTATACCCTAACACTGTTATACCTAATTGTCACCAATTTGATCTTCATCATCCGCATCTTCATCATCCGGACGTACGACATCATCGGTAGCAGGGGGTAGGAGTGCTTCCACTGCATCCTCCTTGACTTGCAAACATTCTTCGCATTTCCTCCAAGTCCGGAGATAAGCCAATAGATTTGTCCAAGTGCTCCAGGATAAGCCAATAGAAGCATCACACCCTGCTTTTTTCCATATTCGACCCCTTCGTTCCCTCCACTTGGCGCCCAGGTTCTCCATGATAAAAGTCTCCATCTTCTTATCATCAGCATCATCCCAAGTGAATGTGCGCTGTCATGACATAATATAACAAACAATTAACACAATGAAATTATCCTCAAATTTAACAAGATTTTAGAAATGCTTACCCGGATGTAGGTACCCATAAATGACTCTTGTCACACTCTAGGACTGTTGTCCACTCATCAACACCAATAGGAACAATGTTGGGTTGTCCAATAATTTTGCCAAGATATTGGCGCAAGTACCTCCCCTCATCACCACAGGGCACACCATCTCTATCCAACTTAACCTCGATGTACACCCCCTCCTCTACTACAGTAGCCCAATCTTTTATCTTCGCCTTCTCCACCCAACGTCGACCACTATTAAATTCTACATTGAATTAAAAAAGAAATAATGTGAGAGTATTAAATAATAGTTACAATCCTAAATGCCTAATTTTTTTAATCTTATTGAAACTCACCAATCATATGGAGTTTGTAATCCTCCGGTGGGGGCTTCTTTGGGCGACGATTTTCATCACCGCCATCTCCACCTGCGCCACCACCCATCACACCAGCTCCACCAGTCATCACATCTGCCATCTGTCATCACACCAACAAAATTACACAAGTTGGAAATAAAAACCTCAACATTAACTCTCAATAAAAACCTCAACATTAACTCTCAACAATCAACCTCCTAGCACACAAGTAATCTAACTCACAGATAGAACAAACTCAACATTCCCTTCGAACATCCACCTGCAAAAACTCGTGCCAGAATTCAAACCCAACCCAACAACAAACAATGTCAAACTAAACCTGAATTAGAGCCTGAATTTCTCTAGTCAACCAACACTGAAGCCATTGATTTGGCTGGAGGTACTAATTCAATCATGAACCAAAACACATAATCATAAACAACACTCAAATCAACATGAACTAATACTGCAACGAAAGAAAATGAATCCCATATAAGCTAATTGAAAGCAGCTAATTGGAAGCAGTAAACAAAGCAAACCCCGGGGCATTCAAAGTAGTAGTAGTCAATTGAACCCTAGTAAGCTAATCTATATCTCCCTAATAAGCTGAAATACTGTCTGAAAATTGGAAAGAACTCACAACCTAACATCTAAACACTACTAGCTGATGATGTAACAAAATCCCCAATTTCTGAAATTAGGGTTTACCTTAGCTTCTGTTGCAGGGGAGAGGGAAAGGGCTGGTGTGGCGGCGGCGTGAATAGGGGTTGACGGCGCGGCGACGGGCTGGTGGTGGCAACGCCTAGAGGCGGCGTGCGCTTCGTGTGGCAGCGGCGGACAGACGAGAGAAGAAGAAAAAGAGATGTAGTTGCTATCTCGCGGAATGAGGAAGAAGAAGTTGATGCTAGAATTTATACCAAACGTTTAACAGCGGCCACTAAGCCGCTGTTAAATTAGTTAATTTAACGGCGGACACTTGGCCGCTGTTAATTGTCCGCTGTAAGTAACAGCGGCCAGAACGTGGCCGTTGTTAAACATCCTACGCTAAATAGCCAGTTTCTTGTAGTGATACTCTTGAGAGCATGAACTTTCCCCTGAAGTTGGTAGAGGTGATCTGGAGCTGCTTATCCACAGCCTCTTTCCAGGTGCAGTGGAATGGGGGTACTTCCGAACAGTTTGCTCCGAGTAGAGGGTTGCGCCAGGGCTGCCCGTTCTCGCCTTATCTTTTTACCTTATGTATGGAGAGGCTGAGTGAGCTTATTTGCAAAAGTGTGGATGAAGGAAAATGGCAGCCAGTCTCGCTTACTCGTGGAGGTAAAAAGTTGACCCGCATGTTTTTTGCTGACGATCTCGTTTTGTTCGGTTATGCTTCTTCACAACAGGCTGATGTAATTAACGAGGTGTTGGGGAAATTTAGCTTGATCTCAGGCCAAGAAATCAGCAGAGAAAAATCAACAATCCACTTCTCGAAGTCGGTGAAACGCAATATATTGAGAGAAAGCTGTGATATTTTGGGTTTCCAGGCAACCCAAAACCTTGGGCGCTATTTGGGGGTTCCGCTTATTCATGGAAGAAATTCGAAGGACCTCTATCAGTATATCCTCGACCGTATGGAACAAAAGCTGGCAGGATGGAAAGTCAGATCGCTGCCTACAGCTGGTAGAGTTTTGTTGGCTAATTCGGTGCTCAACTCAATCCCCGCTTATGTTATGCAAACCTTTTACTTCCTGTGGAGACTTGCAATCAGATTGATAAGAAAATCAGAGATTTTATCTGGGGATCGTTTAATGGAGAACAGAGAATCCACCCGGTTAATTGGGAGATGGTGTGTAGCCCGAAGGATCAAGGCGGTTTGGGATTACGAAGTGCTAGAGAGCTTAACCATGCCTTCCTTATGAAGCTTATGTGGGGAATTTTGAAGAAACCTAAAGAGCTTTGGGTGGAGGTGCTAACAACCAAATACTTGAAACATTCCAACGGGGGGGGGGGGGGTTATTCCACGGAAGTCGAAAATTTGGTCTTCATGCTGGCGTGGATTGAACAAAACGTGGCCGACTTTCAGTAGCGGGCTGTCTTGGGGAGTTTGTAATGGTCGGAAGGTGAATTTTTGGAAAGAGAAGTGGGTTGATAGCGGAAAGGTTATCGCGGAGACTGTTACTCCTCCGCCGGAGCTTGAAAATTGGACAGTCGCAGACTTTTGCTCAGAGGAGGGGCAATGGAATGTGGGAAGGCTATCTGCGATTCTTCCTCAATCTCTGCTGAAGGAGGTTCTGGGAATGACGCCACCAAACAAAGACCTGGAAGAGGACATCCCCATCTGGGGTATCGAACCCAAATGAGGGTATACGGTCAGATCTGGGTACCTGCTGGCTAAGGGTCTAGTCCAGACTGAAACTGATAACCGTTGGAAGCTCATTTGGCGGTGGAAAGGGCCTCAACGGGTTCGACACTTTCTTTGGTTGATGGGCAAGACTGCTTACTAACGAGGAAAGATGTCAAAGACACCTTGCTACCAACAATGAATGTGGAATCTGCCCGGGTCTGTCGGAATCATGTCTGCATATCACTAGAGACTGCTTATTAGCCAAACAGGTTTGGTGCAGGTCCCTGAACATCCTGGAAATTGATAACTTCTCCAGTTTGAATTTTGACGATTGGTGGAGTGGAAATTTGCTTGATAAGAGGAAGGCTTCTAGATTTGGGGTCACGTGCTGGGTTCTCTGGCGGAATAGAAACGAGAGGATTTTCAGAGGTAGAACCCTAAACACGACTGGTGTAATTAAGCAATGCGATTATTGGACTCAAATAGCGGAGAAGGCCTATGATGAATTGCAACAACTGAAAAATTGCAGCAAGCCTGTTAGACATGAAGCCCTGATTAGTTGGGAGGCTGCCAGTGATCCTGAATTTACACTTAACACAGACGGCTCCGTTGCCCGTCCGTCGGGGCAGGCAGCGGCGGGAGGGGTCCTGCGTAACCACGAGGGAAGAGTTCTTGATGTGTTTACGGCAAATCTTGGTAATTGCTCTATCACCCGGGCTGAGCTCACGGGGGCAATCATCGGTATGGAGAGAGCATGGAATCTTGGTATTAGGGATCTCACTGTCCAGCTTGACTCGCTGTGTGCAGTTCAACTACTTGCAGCTGGTGGAGACTTGGATCATCAGCATTCTATTATCGTCAGCCGCTACAACAGTCTGCTTCATAGAGATTGGAGGCTTAAGGTGACTCACATCTTTCGGGAGGGTAATGGTTTGGCAGACTCACTTGCAAGCAAGGCTTTGCGATGGATTTTGGAGTTCACAGCATTAACATCTTGGATAGTATGGTGCAGTATTGGGCGATGGTTGACAAGGCCGGAGGAGCTATTCCTCGTCAGATTGTTGTTTAGTCTTTTAGGGAGACTAGTTACCAAAAAAAAAAAAAACTCTTAACAATTATTTTCATATAAATAAATATAATTGAGGATCATTTTATTCTATATATATGGTTTCTAAGTTTAGATAAATAACAAGTCATAATATATTTATAGTAAATTATACTTATAATTATAGTTAATATCCATTGATTAAAAGTTAATGAGATTTAAAGTATTAAAGGATAGTTAACTTTAGAGCGATTTATGTTTTGACCTGAATCACAATTGAATGCATAATTTTTTTTTAAACAATCATCTAGTACGATATATACATTTGATGAAATTTAAAATTCGTAAAATCATTTAATTTCGTCATATTTTTCATTAATGCTTATGTTGTGGCTAAAGACACATACCAATTAGCTAATTATAAAATTTCAATCATAGTTCATCGAAACAGATTAAAAAAAACTCATCAAAATTTACAATTTATAACAAGAGTTAGTTCTTCATGTTTTGTATATAAAAATCGAGCTTAACACAAATTCATCAAAATTTATAATTTATAATAAGACTTCACATTAATTACTTATAATAAATTATCATAAAATAAATATGCATTGTAGCTAATTTTTAAAAGAATTTTCATATTTATTTCACCAAAGTATCAATCTAACACATTAGCTACACTGCATATTTATTAGAATTGTTTTAACTATGTACACATGTGTAGGAAATGCAAAAATAGTTTGATGTCTATCAAATTGAGATTAAAGAACATTCACAAATTGCACATGCATGAATCTATTCTCAATATACATTAATAGAGACAATGTCGGCATACCATGCATGAACCCCATGTATGATATTTATATTATGTACAACGTCGTCATCTTTGTTACATAATTATGATTTCAAATTCATTAATGTAATGACATAAAATTTTATTATAATGTTACATTATATTATAGAATATGATCGGTGTGATGTTACATTACATTATAAAACATGATTGGGATAACCATCTTGCATAACACACTTGTAGATAATGTTCAAATAGTGAAGGTATTCTCATATTTTGCAATATATATATTTCTTAGTAACATTATTTCTTTATTAAAAATTAAATTTTCCCTTTGATTTAAATTATATTCTACTGATTTTTTAAGAAACTTTCTATCTAAGAACTAATCACATAACAAACAATTCTTACAATGAATGATTGGTGACTTTCACAATATGTATAATTCAATGTTGTCAGGACCGGACCGGACATCGAACCGGTCCAACGAGAGGTTCAAGGGTTTGAGGTCCAACCGGGATCAAACCGTAAGAACTGGTATATAAAACCGTTCACACTTGTTTATTAAAAATACAGATATTATTAGCCATTACAAATACTATAAGTACCAAATTGTTATAAAAACTTATATATATATATTACTTAATTAACAAACCCTAGTGAAACTATATTGCAGCCGCCAACACATGCCCATTCCTTCTCTCTCTTCGTCCTTTCTTTCTTCCTTCCTCTTTTTATCTTCTTCCTCTGAATCTCTTTTCTCTGTAACCATCTAATCATAGAAAGTTTATGTCTTCACAATCAAAAACCCTTCCATAAAAATCAATGGAGTGAGAATAGTAGAATACAATAATAAATCCTTACCAGAATATAATAAAAGAACTCTTATCAGCAGATGAAGAAAATGGCCGCCGAGGATGAGGATGGAGCCGCCGCCGATGAAGCAGAAGACGACGGCAGGCCAAGTGGAGTGGAGTGGACGGCGTGGAGAAGCGGCCAACGCGGAGATGAATTAGACAGAACGACGGAAGAAACGGACGAAACAGAAAAGACATCATCGTTTGGTATCTCCGTCTCTCCGACCCGCAAAAAACCGTCTTGGCCGGGTCGACCGAGTTGACCGGTTTTTCCGGTTCGACCAGATTTTAGAGCCTTATTCAGCCGGTAATGCTCTAGGGGCCAACCGGACCGTATTGGGCGCCGGTTCCCAGTTTTTCCGGTCGGACCGGCCGGTCCGGTCCGGTCATGACAACACTGGTATAATTTGAATGGTTAGATATATTGAGTATTACTTAGAGTTAACACAATAGTATTTTTGTATTATGTGAATTGAACGAAGTAAAGAACATTGAGATCAAGTGGTATAAATTATGAATAGGAAAAAAATGAAAATGTTATTTTTCTCAAGCCCGCCAACGGGCGGGCAAAAAGCTAGTTCGTTATATATGAAATAAAATCTAATTATGTTGTGCATATAAAAAAAAAAACATTTATGAAAACACAAAACTCATCTAATATGATAGTAGGAGGATTTCCAATATTAGACTAATCATAGAATTGTTGCTTACCTCCCTCAAAATTAAAACCATAGACAAAAAACAAATTTCGTAGAAACTTTATTCATAACAATCACCCAGGAAAATTGATTAGATTGAGCCACAACCTTCAAATATGAGCCTTATAGAGCACTCAAATATTGCTAAGAGGAAAGCAATCATAGGTAATGAAACTTGTGCGATTGTTCATATTTATCACTAATAATAATGAAAGCTTAATTGGATTCAACTCTAATTTCTAACAAACCTAGTATGTCTATTTTATTATTAACAACAAAATCAAATTAGATAACCTGGTTGCGGGACAAATTAAGTCATCGCACATTCCAAATGACAATTATCATTTAGAAGGGGAGGTATTACCTCCAAGCTTTAGGGTTCTCCTCAATTTACCAACCCATGAATGTTGAAACATGTTAACATTAGTCATATGTACCCCCACCTAATAAAGAACAACAAAGGAACATAGCAGACCTCAATATCATGGAGGTGTTAACTTTTTTGGTACTTAACGTTTGGGCGGATTTCATTTTGGTACACATCGTTCCAAAAATTTCATTTCAGCTATTAACGTTTCAGAAAATCTCGAAATGGTATTTCCGTCCAATTCCATCCAAATTTTCTGTTAAGTGCTGACGTGGCAGCTGAGCCACACATCCTAGTCAGCTAAAATATTAATAAAATAATAATTTTATTATTTGAATATTAAAAATTAATTTTTTATTAAAATAATTAATTTTTAATTATTAAAAAAAACAAATTTTCCCAAAAAATTCTCTCCTCCTCTTCTCTCTCCTCTCACCTCAAAAATACATATCTAAACGTTTTCAGGGTTTCAATACTCAATGTTTCACCACTTTTTCATTTTGGTAGTGTTTGTTTGTAGATCTAAATTTGTTGGTACTTTTTGTTTGTAGATCTAAGTTTTTTGGTATATTTTCCACCTCCGACCCTCCTCCTCTATTCCTCCCTTCTTTCCTATACTTCCTCCTCCTTTCGTTTCTCCTCTCTCCCTTCTCCCTCATGCTTCCTCCTACTTCCTCCCTTCACCTCTCCTCTCTCCCTTCTCCCCTCTGCTTTCTCTTACCTCCTCCTCCCTCTTCTTCATTTCCTCTACTTCCACCTCTGCTTCCCTCCGCCTTTCCTCTATCCTTCCTTCCCCCCTCCTCCTCCTAAAAAAAATAGATTTGAGTTTCTAAGGGAAGGAGGAAGAGAGTAGAGAGGACACGCAGAGGAAGATAGAGAAAAACAGAGGGAAGGAGGAAGAGATCAGGAGAGGCGGAGGGAGGATGTAGGAGGAAGCAGAGGAGAGACGAATGGAGAAAGTAGGAGGAAGCATAAGGAGAAGGATGAGAGAAGAGGCAGATGGAGGAGGAAGTATAGGAAAGAATGGAGGAATAGATAAGGAGGGTCGGAGGTAGAAAACATACTAAATAACTTAGATCTACAAACAAAAACTACCAAAATGAAAAAGTGGCGAAACGTTGAGTACTAAAACCCTGAAACATTTAGATATGTATTTTCTAGGTGAGAGGAGAGAGAAGAGGAGGAGAGAAAAAAAATTGGGAAAAAAACATTTTTAAAAATTTTAATTAAAAAATTAATTATTTTAATAAAAACTTAAATTTTAGTATTAAAATAAAAAAATTATTATTTTATTAATATTTAAGCTAACTGTGATGTGTGACTCAGCTGTCACGTCATCACTTAACATAAAATTTGGACGAAACTGGACGGAAATACCATTTCGAGATTTTCTGAAACGTTAATGACTGAAATAAAATTTTTGTAACAATGTGTACCAAAATGAGATTTAGTCCAAGCGTTAAGTACCAATAAAGTTAACACCTCCAATATCATATGTCTTACCTTTAATAGTAACAAAAAGAAACTTATTCTTACCCAACTTTAATAACATCAGAACCATCCTAAATCACAATCTCGACATTGTCCTCCACGTAAAGGCTTAGGGAGGGAACTCCTTGTTGATTAGATACCTTCTTAGCTTTGAAAGAGGCCTAATTAGAGGTATTGCCTAATCCCATATAACATGTTTCATACTAGAGGGTTTTGGTATCACCGTCCCTTCCAATGAAAATGTAGTCATTTTGCATGATAAGTTGATAGTTGAAGCTTTAACAACAAACTAGGAACCGGGTTTCTTCTCCTTTCAAACAGGTCCAACAAACTTTTGCAAGTCATGTCACACCCTTATGTGTAATCAGTAGAGGAGCAAAAACAAGTTTGTTTCTGCATTTCCATATGTACCATATAACCCTCTTAATCTAAGGTCATCCTCGTAATGAGAACTCTTGATAATCTAATCCGAATCCACCATATCATCCCACCAACCTCACATGTTTCTATCAAACACCAAAAGCGTCCAGGTGTCAGCTGTGAAGCGATAGTCACGTTGGGTGGGAGGAATCGATTTGTCTACATGCAAGCATCTAAGATAGAGGCTATCATGTGTCATGTGTCATGTGTCCTCTCACTCTCTCCGTATTAGCAAAGAGAGGACCATGAGTCGCACGCCAAATGAAGTTTCAAATTCAAGAAGGTTCGTTCCACTTCCAAACTTTCTTCCATTCCAACACGATAGATTATGGAGGTTGTTAGGACAAGAGGACACACGCTAAACGAATCCGAAAAATGCCATCCTTCTCTTCTCCCCAAGTCCAAACATCTTACACGCTTCCTGCCATTGGGGGGTGACATCCCCATAATCCGATTAATAGAGCTCTGATGGAGGTAGCTTTGTAGCTTCATTACGTCACATGAATTGGATGATGTGACAAAATTCTTGATTATAGCTGTAAAGTCAATGCACTATACATCCTCCCTGACCACATCCGCCAAAATATCACCTGAATCAACTCATATACCACTCCAAAATAAGGTTCATGCATCGTCCCTCATACCTCATCTAGCATAGCAGGTCAAGCTTTCAAAATACCCCTCCATAAGGGGATTGGCGGGACATATGTTTTAGTGTGAATCCATCGAATTAATGTCTCCCTATTCAGATTGGAGCACCTGCACCCAAAGCTTTTCAAGAAGTTGCATGAAGTAGTAGGCCAACTTTGTCATGTAATCATTATTAAGGAGATGAAAGCTACGGAGCTCGAGCCCGATCCCTCCCTACTTTGAGAGGTAAATTTTCTCACAAGAAATCAAATGACTCTTCCTCTCCTTCGTAATCGTGCCCCATATACGAAGTTTCAAATTCTACAATCATTCTCATCACAAGTGGTGGCAGGTAGGATGCTAGTTTGCATAGCAAACATTGGAATCGTCAAGAAGAGTGACTCGTCCAGCCAATGTTAACGTTTTTTTCCTTCCATCTGGATAACTTTTGAACAATCCTTTCAAGGATACATTGATAGGTATTCTATGTAACCTTTGCATGTAACACTAGTACTTTAAGGTTTCTCCCAAGATCATGAGTTTTGGGGAATTCCTGGCCGTCAAGAGATTTCTTGGCCTGACCGTTGATCAACATTCTTTAATAGGAATACAACCAACTTCTCTCTGCTAACCGAATGACTAGATGTTGCATAGAACTTATCAAGGACATGACAATATTTTCTTGAACCTGAGAAGCTTTTCCAAATAAAATAAGATCATCATCATAAAAAAGGTGGGAGAGAGCAACACCACTTGTCGATAAGATCATAGGTTGCCAATTCTTTGCCTTCACTGATTTCTAGATGAGGTTACTAAGCCTCTCCATGTAGAGCATGAAAAGGAAAGACGACACTCATGTATGATACCATGTTGTGGCCGAAACTCCTCTATCAGATTCCCATTCCATATGATTGAAAAGCGAGGGGAAACCAACGACTTTCAGGGTGTCATCAAGAAACAACTAGCAAATCCTATCATAAGGCCTTAACCAAATCAATCTTCAATATCATATGACGTTTGCGACCTTTATCAAACTCCATAACCTCCTATAGAATAATGATATTATTCGACATTTGTCTGCTAGACACGAAGCTCATTTGAGTTGACCGAACAAGATTGTGCATGAGAGTCCATAATCTTGAAGCCAGACACTTAGTCACAACTTTGTATATAATGTTGCATAAAATTGATTGACCTAATGTGGTGAATAGTCTCTAGCCTAACACATTTGGGAATTAGGACAATGACAGTCTCATTTACCTCTGAAATCCTCCTTAGCATGGTAAAATAAGCTTGAGCAAAGCTAACTACGTTCCCTCTCGTTGTTGCCCATCTCTTTTGAAAGAAGAGTTGTTGGTATTCATCCAAACCTTAGGTCTTCAAGCTACTCATATCCCCTATAATTAATCACCTTTAGTTCGTCGGCCGAAGGAATCCTGACAAGAGTTCGCGAACTCACCTAGGAAATCCCAAGGAAGTTGTGTGGTAACTCAACCTGTGGGAGACCGCCTTGGGTTAGGAACTGAAAGGGTCAAGCTACTCTATTTCCCAGAGACATCACCTCCAAGCTAACTAGTAGAGGTCGATGATCAGAGAGAAGATAAGGGATGTGTCTAACCACTGAATTCGGGAAGTGCTGAGTTTGATCCCGTGAAATGAGCGTGCGGTCAAGTTTCTTTTGAAGAGAACCCCTGACCCACGTAAACTTTGGTCCAATAAAGCCCATCTACAAAAATATTAAAGCAGATTCAATTTTTTTGAGTTGACACATCAACAAAATTTGAATTTGCAGGCCTTCCCATTAATCCAGGAATTGGCCTTTTCTACTTTTTCTCTCTCCACGGAAAGGGCAAAGGAGCATATGAGACAAAAAAAAAATACTCATCTTCATCTTCCCCATCTGCATCTCCCTGCTTCAAACAATCCTTCCTCCATTCCATTAAAGCATTGTGAGTTCATCACAACCATAATCAACCGCTCAACATCAACTCCTCAAGGTCTGATTTCATCACTGCAGTCCCCGAAATCGTAGCCTTCTCCTTCGTCTTATACCCACACCCAGGCTGCCGAACGATTCCCATCTGCTCACCGGAGGGCTTTTCAACTCGCAGTACTTCTGGATACATCGGCGGATGCCCCCTCCTCTCCTCTTCACTTCGATTTCTCCCCGATTTCCTCTGTTAGCTTCCACTCGAAAACCCATACACCTCCCGATGAAGGACCGGACGCATACCCCGTACGGCGCCGTTTATTTTCCTCCGCGCCCGCGCCTCCGCTCGGTGATCGTCTCTCCCAATTTCAACTCCTCTGATGCATCCAACGCCACTGATAGTCGATGCGATGCTTTCAAAATCAGGTACAAAATTTCAACTCCTCTACAAAAGATACGCTCTAATTGGATATGCTACCATATAAACCCTAAATCAAAGTTCAAGAGATATCAGTTGATATTGTGGATTGCAGCTATCATCCTCATTGTTGTTGGGTAAGCATAGAGGACTTTCCAGCTTCAAGCAAAAGCCAGACTTTCACAGTTTCATAGTTACTACGTTCTATTGTGTATGTATCTATCTAATCAACCAAATCTATCTAACACCTTACAGATTGGCGGTCGGACTTGCTTCGCTTCTCCACGAAACTGATGCAAACAAACATTGTTCCTGGTGCCATTATCTGTCTTGTGTTCCAACAGGGAGATGGAGCTGCAGGTAGCAGCCAGCATATTGCTCAGTAAGTTAACTACTTCCAACCCTTACAAATACAAGAGCTCACAGTATCTATTAATCTCCCGATTTGGATGTGACGTCTCTCACATGAATGCATTGTTGATTGCAGTCCGTCCAATCGGGAACCAGCTTAACATAACATGCTCGAGCAATGGGAAATCAGGAATGTACATAGTACCAAATGCGAGAAATTCGAAAATACAAGGGTTGTGCCAACAGCTCTGGGGCTGAACTTAGGGTACATCATTCCAGTTATTAGTAACTGATATTATTAATAACTCATGGTACCAGAAGGGAACTGGAAGAGCAAGGCATGGATCGTTGCGAGGGCCTCAGATATGACCTATTTGTCCTTCTACCCTCATATCCAGATACTTCCCAGTTTGGTGGGTTCTTGCCCCAATTTCGAGCGTTCATCAGAGTTCGTTGAGTA
Source organism: Linum lewisii (assembly GCA_034768395.1). Lineage (NCBI taxonomy): Eukaryota > Viridiplantae > Streptophyta > Magnoliopsida > Malpighiales > Linaceae > Linum > Linum lewisii. The sequence continues at coordinate 73,781,444 of CM068296.1, read as the reverse complement.
AATTAATGTCGTTCAGTCAGAATATGGTTGTTAAACTGGTAGCCCTGTACTGTAAATTTTGGTGTCCTATAGATGACAGCTTTTTCCCCATTGCTGAAGTTAACCGATTAACACAGTAAACCATTTCCAACAAATAGGCTATACTTGATGTTTACTCTTAAAGAAGTTTCTGGTATATTATGTTGGTGCCATGCATTCTTATGAAATCGAATAAAGAAACAAATTGTATTTGGATGCATTACTTGGATGATGGTGATGAGGGTTTTAGATGATGAGACTACAGGGGATGAGGGTTTTATATATAGCTGAAGCCAATTCGCCATTAACATGTTCAAAAATCATGCATCTGTAATAATAAAATTGTATTCCAGCTTTATGTTTTTGCACTCGATGCTCATGAACTGGAACTTTTCCAGTATATTATGGGTCTGATCTTTAATCCAAGTGACTCGCCATGGTTGTCCTTTGGGATATCAGCTAAAGTCTCATCGAGATTAGTCTGTGCTATTAGGTTTAGAGTTCAATAGGCTTTCAATTTACTACTGATTGAATCCTCTTGATTTCTCTTATGTGCTTCTGTTTGTAGTTGTTTTTCCTTGAAAGTGGTTGAAAATATTGTACAGCTATCTGTAAATTTGCTTGAAAATATTGTACAGCTATCTTGCTTGATTATCTTAATGGATGATGCATGTTTGACCTGTACTACATATTTGAACTTATCAGTTAAAATGAATTCGCCACTAACATGTTCGAAAATGTAGCATTGGTACTAATGCATTGTATTCTATCTTCATGTTTTTGTACTCGATGCTCATTATCTGGAATTTTTCCAGTATGTTATGGGACTGATCTCTACTCCAACTTTGAAATCATAAACTAATCATATGAGAATTTGAGCAATTGTAGAACTGAATTGAGGATGAGTGAGGTTAAGGTAGGGGTGATTGCTAGGAGGAGTAGAAATCTGCTTGGGTTGTCCTTGCAAACCACATTGTAGAACTGAATTAAAATTGCTCCACTTAGAACAAGAAACCCCTGCATCGTCATATGTCAAGAAAGTAGGAGTTAGTATTAATAACTTATACTATTCTCTTTTATATTCTTTCATTTCTGGATCAAACTCAACTATTAACGAACCGAAGTCAAGACTCACACCCGGCCAATGGGCCGCCACTAATCTAGTATTAAGTAGTTCACATTCTTCGACACATTTGCAGAAGGAAGCAACCCTGTAGGGTTAGCCCCACACCCCCCCCCCCCCCCCCCCAATCCTTCTCGTCTGCTGTTAGGATATTATTGAAATATCCAACAAGGCATCAGGGTAGTCAAACAATCTCTACGCGATCTTTCAGCTCATACCACGGAATAGCACGACCCGTAGCGTTTGGGCTACTATAAATTGCTGAGATCAAGCATCTCGTCCAGCTAGGAAACGAAGCCAAGTGGATAACTTGTTCTGACTTTCCAACCTCAAGACAGGTATCCTCACCAAGCCACCATAACACCCGTATACCTCCGACAAATCATCGAGCTTCAACGATCATACAATCGTCGAAACCTGGCTTGTCACTCACGCATTACCAACATAACCATCCTATAAAAATATTTCATAAAATCCAAATTTACAAGCAATTTTGAATCCTAATAAATAACTCCCAATTACAATAAGTCCAATCCAAATTGGTAAAAATTGTTTTTCTCGTAGAGAAAATTTAGAAGTGGGAATAAAATAGTTGTGATTCTCTAAGAACTGTGTCTCATAAATAAATTATAAATTTAATATCAGTCTGCTCCCCCCTTAAAACCCACGACGCCAAACAGCAAAACAATAATAAAAGGAGACCCGATCCGACCCGATCCGACCCGACCCGACTCCCACCGCGGTTTCTCTCTCTCTCTCTGTAAACTCCGGCTTTCCCCGTTTACACCCAGAGGCAGCAGACGGTGTGGGCAACTGCACTTTGTAACCTCCCTTTTCTTACATAAAAATGGCTGCTCCTCCGATCCGCTTCTTGTTCACTTTCTGAGTTCTTGTTTTCCCCCCAAGATTTTCCATCTTGTATTTTGGAGTTTAAAGTATTGGATTTCTTTCTGTACATTTTGTATTCTCCAAAAATGATGGTGCCGCCGAAACGGAAGAGGAAGGCGATGGCGGTGATGAGGAAGATGCTAACGTGTGCCATATGTGCATTCGCGATGGTCGCAGTTCTCTCCGTCCACGTCCACGACGTTCAGATATTTCCTCCCAGAGTTCCCGTCTTTCCTGATTCCTACAAGCTCCCCACCACTACCACTCAGGTGGGTTCACTCACTCTAAATTCCTTCCTCCTCGCTCTTCGCTTTTCGCTTTACTGTTGGGTTTTTCTTTATGGTTCATTAATTGATGTGTTTTCGATTCAGAAGTTGCGTGATCTTTGATGGGTTAGATTCGGAATAAAATGCTGTAAATATAAGGTTTCTCTTACTGGTATTCTTCCCAGGAATTTGATTCATTTGTTAGACTCTCTCTCTCTATGTTGCTTTAGTTTTCATAGTAATTTCTTGCACAAGAAAGGTATAAGTGATGTTCTTTTCAGAGCAATTGCTTTTTGCTCCGTTTTAGCAATTTTGGCGTGTTAGTTTTTACTTTTCCCGTGTTGAATGGAAAATGAATTCCGATTTTGATTGCATTGCGTGTTAATGATTCAATTCCTTCTAAACAAATTTGCAGAAGGGAATGACTGAACAACAGCAAAGCTGGAGTAGAGAGGTTGTTCCGCCACATTCAAAAGCACCAATTGCTCACCAGGTCTTATATGCTAAACCAAGTTACTGTATTAATATTATGCTGCCTGCTTTCCTTCCGTTCCTGCTTTTTGTTTTCTGCTTCCATTTCAAAGAGTAGCAACATAGAAGAATTTATGAACCAATAGTTGGGGCATCTGGTGGTATGTTAGGCTGGGATACTGGTGGGTAGATGAATGTAGGTCTACTTGTCTATTCAAAGCAGTCATGCTTCTTTCATGTTTTCACTCCATTAGATTCGACAGTTGGAAGGTGTTACTGCGGTACCTGATCTGAAGCTGTGGAAGCCTCCTTCCAATCGTGATTATTCTCCCTGTGTTCTCCCTAGTTCTAACTATACAGGCAAGCAAACAGCCTTTTCCTCTTCTACTAACTGTTATGTACCTTCCACTTTCTTGTTGATCCTTTGTGCTTACTTTGCTTGTCCTCTTCTTCGTCAGCTCCTGGTGAGTCGAGTGGTTACCTGTTAGTTCATACAAATGGCGGCTTGAACCAAATGAGGGCAGGGGTGAGTTTTCAGTTCCTTTTCCAGTTCGTCTAAGATTTTCCTTGTTCAATTCCTAAGTATCTATATATGATAGCTGATTGTTCTAATATGGTGCTTGTTTTGTTGTTTAGTTTCCTTATGCATCTTCATTTGTATGTGTTGTTGGTTAACAACACTGCCTGTTTGCTGTTAGTCTTAACTATGATCTGAGACTACCAAGTCTTCAGCTATAGCTTGCCTTGTAGAAACTTAATTAAACCAAAGTAACTTAGTATCCTGCTGACAGTATTATCTTCTCTTTTCCATACATTTCCCTTTTTCCAAAGCCATATGTGTTTGGTTAGTTGGTTTATCTCTTTGAACTATTCTATGCTCTACCGGATCATGAACATTTAAAATACTTGATTTGGATTAATTTCCTAGCAGTTGATTCATTTTTCATTTATTTTTGTTAAATGAGCAGCTGATTTCTTTGTCATGATATAAGCTGCTGCTTCTCCTATGCTACTGCTTAACATCTGTGTTTTTAGTAGATCTATTTTATTTTGGGAGGAGATTGTTACTCCTTTAGTTTCTAAGAAAGGGTCATTTTACTGCAGATCTGTGATATGGTCGCTGTTGCTCGTATCATTAATGCCACTCTTGTGATTCCAGAGCTAGATAAAAATTCTTTTTGGCAAGATACTAGGTAATTATATTATGCATATGAACCTTTATTCATTATTTTATTTTATTTTAACTTTTTCATTTTCTGCTGTATCATAATTCTGTTCCAATCTTGCAGCAACTTCTCAGATGTTTTTGATGAGAAGTATTTTATCAGTTCTCTGGCTAGTGATGTAAGAGTTGTGAGAAAACTTCCCAAGGAAATGATGCGTGTTACTAAAGCAGTTAAGCATTTTAAAAGCTGGTCTGGCATGGATTACTACCAGGAAGTTGCGAGCCTTTGGGATGAATATAAGGTTTTTTATTGCAAATTACTGGATTTACTGATCTTCTGGACTTTGTAAATTGTTACACTTGGTATTTATAAAAAAATGATTATATTTGTTGCAATTACATATTCTTATTACTCTCTGTTTATAGGTTATTCGAGCTGCTAAATCAGATTCTCGCCTGGCAATAATAATCTTCCTCCAGATATTCAGAAGTTACGCTGCCGTGCATGTTATGAAGCTCTTCGTTTCTCACCTCAAATTGAAGCCATGGGAAAGGTAGGCAACATGATCTGTCTGGTATTCATGAAGTTGATATTTTTACTACTGTCAACTGAGTAGTTGAGAATAATGTATTATCTATATTGCAGTTACTGGTAGACCGGATGAGAGCTTATGGTCCTTATATTGCCCTGCATTTGCGATACGAGAAAGACATGCTTGCATTTAGTGGATGCGCACATGGTTTGTCAGATGCTGAAGCAAATGAGTTGAAAAATATCAGGTCTGCTGCAACATTATTGCATGTTCATTAAGTTATTGTAGCTAGTACAATGAATTTAATTTGAAACTTCCATACTGCAGAGAAAACACGCAATACTGGAAAATAAAAGACATTGATTCTGAAGAGCAGCGATCCAAAGGTTACTGTCCCTTAACTCCAACAGAGGTTGCTATGTTTCTTACAGCTCTTGGGTACCCATCAAGCACCCCAATATACATTGCTGCCGGGGAGATATATGGTGGTGATGCTCATATGGGTGAATTACTGTCCCGATATCCTTTACTAATGAGCAAGGTACATGACTACTGTCTAGCTATCCTTTACTAATGAGCAAGGTACATGATGGATAAGTCAATTGGTGTGTGTGTGTTTTCAAATTTGTACATGGTAAAGCCACATGTTGGTCTTTCTTTGTTAAGGACTACAAAAACATGGTAAAAGTTTTCTTCAAAGTTTACCGGCCTAGTTGTAGAATTTTCATCCCATGATAATGTTACAGGAAAAATTGGCTTCAGTTGAGGAGCTTGAACCATTCCGCAATCATGCTTCACAAATGGCTGCTCTCGACTATATTGTGTCTGTGGGAAGTGCTGTATTCCTCCCAACCTATTCTGGGAACATGGCAAGGGCAGTTGAAGGTCATCGTCGTTATCGGGACACAGAAAAACAATTTCTCCTGACAGGTACATGAAGTTCTTTCTTTAGGGGTAGTTCATTTTGAACAGGATGACAGAATAGAAACTGTGTATGTAGCTGAATGGTTTGATTTTTGGCAACAGGAAAGCACTTGTTCGTCTTTTTGACAAAGTTGAAAGGGGTAAAATAAAAGAAGGCAAAAATCTTTCAAACCGTGTTATTGAACTTCACAGGAAACGGTATGTCGGTTAGATTGCTGAAGTATTTTGAATATGAATAGAACTTGAGATGTTTCTCATTTGGGGTTGGGTTGGGTGTGATAGGCAAGGATCCCCGAGGAAGAGGAAAGGTCCGATATCAGGAACAAAAGGAATGGATAGGTTTCGTTCAGAGGAATCCTTCTATGTGAATCCTTTACCAGATTGTTTATGTCAGAGGCAGTCATCATCAAACATAGACACAGCTTCTGCAATGAGGTAGAGTAAAGAAAACTGACATTTTCATTTTGAAGACAGAGACACACATCACTAGCTGTACAGCCAGGACTGGGAGCAGTAGGACTGACTGACTGGTGGATTGCAGCGGAATGTACATATTACGGTTGATTGAGGAGTTGTGCAACAGTTTGATGATGATGATGATGACATAGGAGGGAGGAGAAACGTGTGTTTGGGGTTAGAAAATAGGAGTTTTGGCTGTGCCTTGAATCATAGTATTAGTAGCAGTAGAAGAAGAAGAAAAGGATAGGGGGTATAATATATTGTATTGTACGGTTGATTGCTTCTGTTTGAAATAAAACAAGTTTTTTTTGGTCTGCTAAACTAAGCTTGGTGTGTTGAGAGGAGGTTGGTACTTGGTTGGTCGTAAAGTTTTCAACGCGACTAGTGTTAGAGCTCATGCTTGACTGCAAGGCATCTCACTCAGTCATGAGACTGCAACAGCAAGCAACCTATATTTCTCAACTATTGCTTGGCTAGTGGATGCAATAATTTGTTTTATGTATTGTGTTGTTGGTTTGTTGCATTATAGTTGCGTCACCTTCAATGTCCATATTCAGGAGTTATAGCAAATGTACCAGTTTAAGGCCTCCCCAACCGCAAGTACCTTAATCGTTAATGGATCTGTGATATTTGGAAAACTGCGACTCGTTGCGAAAATAATGGTCCACTTCTTCCTGCATGCGCTCTCAGGGAACCATCAACATTGATTTTCAGTATATTTATTGTTTGTGATCGCCAAATAAGAGTTTTATCCCAAGTAAGTTGGCTAGTCTTATGGTTATGGCCAAAGGGGCAAAATAAGAATAAATGAAGGGCAGCTTCTTAGGTCATTTCACAAACCAGACATAGGTTAGGAATAGTATTTTAATACGTTCGTGTAAGGTGGATTTTGTTGGAAGGACGCTGATAATACATTTCCACAAGCCAAAAATGCAATTTTGGAGCTACTGGGGAAGGATAATGCATCATATTCTCTGCTCTAAACTGCTGCAATTCCTGCTGGTTGGAATCTTAGTAGCTTCTTTCTTCTACAATTTGAGTTTGGACACATCGATTCTAGGGACAGCATAGGTGTAGGCCTCATAATTGATGTTTTGCCCCAGGCTGCTTAATTTCGTTAGGGCGGTAATCAGATCGACCTATAATAAATAGTATACTGAGTCAGAATTGCAGGTAGGTGGGAGTTGGAGGATTATAGGGAGACTGAAAGAACCTGATAATCTGTCTCGGACACAGTCTCTCGACTGCGTTGGTACTTCTGAACCCACGGTGCAACATCAGGGTCTGTGGCCAGTATTGCCTCAGTAGCAGCCTGATCAGGTCCCAGGAATGCCGACATAACAGCTAGCTGCAAGAACCATTCAGAGCGAATCAAACACAAATTCACATTTAGTCATAGTTTGTTTCCATCTTGTTGGGAGTAGAAAGCAGCACCTGACGAGGACCAAGCCCTACTGCTGAGAACCTGTCTTTCATTTCCTGCACACTAGCTTTATCCCATTGAGGAACTCTTCCTTCTGGATCAGGCTCTTGTGCATCTGTCCTTCCAAACTGCCTATCGAATAACCCCCACTGTCCTTACAAACGTCAACCGATGGGGAGACTTGTCACTCACTCAACCAACCAAACTTGGTAGACACTTTCTTATTATGAGGAACTGAGAAGCTGTTACCTGGCCAGTGGAGCCGTAAGCAGTGTACAGCAGTGAACCTTTTTCCTCGTTACCACCACACTTGCGGATCGCTGATGCTAGGAATGTAGACTTGAGAGCACTTTGTGCTATATAGAAACATACATACATAATAATAATAATCCGGTTTAGAAAGATGATGAATTAGAATGTGGGGGGATATCAATCACACAACAAATAAGAGTAAACCTCCAAACTGGATAAGATCCGCAAAGGAGATAGGACCACCCTTGGACTTGGAATCAATCACCTTCTTTGCTTCTTGTAATAAATCTAAGGCTGCAGAGAGTCCCTTGTTTTCAGGTCTGCTCATCTCTGAACTTCATTGACAGCAACCCCAACCAACATTTTAGAGCAACCCCAAAACAAAACTCAGTGTTGTCGTGCTTCCGAAATACAGCATATTACCTGAATTGTACTGATCCGTTTGGTCCTCCAGATTTGGTAGCCTGCAAACTTAAGGCACATCTTCCCAAGAAGATTAGCTGGTAAAAACTAGCTTGAATGGAATCAGAAAGCTTAACAAGTGGAAAGAAGAAGATGCCTGACCTTGTCATAAGTCATAACGTCGTTGAGGGCCAAAGTCAACAGTGGTGGGATGATTTCAGGGTTTCCCTGGAATATGATCAACATATGATGGTGTAGTATTTGGTATTAACGATACTACTGAGTGTGAAAGAGAGCCAATGATTTACCTTAATTGACGTGGAAAGAGTAGTCTTAATGATTGCTGTGAGAAACAAAAACAAACTTGAATTGAAAGTTGAAATGGAAATGGAAATGGAAATGTGATGATGGGGCAAGGTTACTCTGGAAATCAGATCGTTGTCTGCGTTGGATGAGGTCAGCAGCATTAGCAGTTTCCAGGAAAGATCCAGAGCTTCCAACAAGTTCCTAAGTAATCAACAACTATGAAAGATATCTGATGGAAATGTAGAACAAGGAGTGAAATCAAGCAATGGAAGGGGAAAGAAATTAGTACATTCAAGGAGTACCAACCAGGGTAATGGTTGCACCGAAGCATGTCAAAACATCTCTTCTCCGGATAACACCAAGACCAGATGGAATTGTTGCAGTAGCAGAAACCTGCATCATTTTCGATTACATTAGTACACCGAATCGTTTCTTTCTTCATTAATCTACAATCCCATCAGCAGCAGCAGAAGCCACAGCATTCCCAAATGATAAAGAAGCAAAGCTGAAGGAAACTCACGGTGAAATGTCTAGAGGAGGAAATAGAAGCAGCAGCAGCATTAGCTTTAACATTAGTATTTGAGGAGGAGCTTAACAATGGGATATGAAGCCGGCAAGGGGCAGTAGTCATTGAAACTCCCATAGCCGGACGGACCTGCTTGCTTGCTTGCTTGCTTTACTGCCAATTGAGGAGGAGGATAGGAAAGGAAGAATGGTGATCTTAATCTTGAGAGTGGTGGTGGTGGGCCAGGTGTTATCATTGATTGGAAAAGACTACTGCGTTTATCCTATCATCATCCACAGCTATTCAGTTTAACGTATTTTGATTTTCTCTTCAATAACCATAATTGGACCTATTTTATTTTAGTGTATACCTACCTGAACTTAATTAAAGTCCAAAATATTTTATAAATAATTTTTTTTTTGAAGGAATTTTAAATATTATATAAAATTATCTAGCTATTATATGTGCATTGAAAATTAGAGAGATGGGATTTAAAAATCTCTCTTTAATAATAGGATATTAACCTATCATATTGTTTTGTTTTTTCTTATTATAAATTTTTCATTAAATTTAGTAATTAAAATAAATCAATTTCAAATATTTTTTAAACATGATGAAGTTTAGGAAAAAAGTAAACTTCTCCATTTAATTCAAATTATTAATGTATATTTTAACGTGCAACTCAATTTTTAATTTTAGTTTATTTTATATTTTCTACTTTCAACTATTTAAGTTCTCAATTATATAACATGTTAACTAATTTGTCCCATTGAGTGGAGTCTGAAATGCAACAATCATTCTGATTCATCTGATCTTAGTTGTTTAATCTTGTGGTCTCGGTCCTTTGTTTATAACTCTGAGTTGTTTTAGTTTGTTGAAGTTTTCTCTTATCTTTCATATGGCACGAGCCTTCGTTGACGGAAATATTTTCACCCACGTGATCATCGTCATTAGATCTATGATTCTGGAAAAGAAATCTTGACAAATTTCCTCTCGGTCAGTCTGTACAAACTATACGCACTTCGTACTTATGCTTGTATAAGTTGTATAAAATTGTATACATTTTGTACGAGAGTTGTACACTTTATATTTATTTTTGTACAAGTTGTTTTTTTTTCATACAATAGGGTTGTAAATAGTTCATATAAACTGTATATTCTTTATGAAATTTATATATTTTGTATAAGAATCATACAATCTGTATATGGTGTACACTCTGCATGGAGTTTGCACAGATTGTATAGACAAAAAAAATTCAATGTGTCATCATCGGCAGAGCCGCTATGCATAAGCGGTGTCATCATAGTTGACTTCGCGTTTTAGCATCGGTCAAACGGCTACCAACATTAAATCAATCCGTTATGACTAACTACATTCCTAATCATGATCAGTTTGTGTGGTTGACTAGACGAACAACATAGTGTCGGTTGTGAGAAAGAGCATGCATGCATTATGTAATCTGATGTCCCCTTACAGCTCCGAACTCGAGAGATATACTCTAATAAACTATTGAATCTACCGTGAAGATATAAGGGGAGGCCACATTTCACTCTAATGTTGATCCCATGTTGGCAAGTGCAAATAAGTGTAATATTCGACCTTCATCATCCGAAGGTGTTTATTCTCAGGTATTGACTTAAAGAGTCTCGTACGTTTGAAGATTACACGCGACGATCACGCTTGTATTAAAACTTTCAAATTGGTCCCGAACTCCAATTCCTCCAACTTCCATCCAATTTTTCCGTCCAATGCTAGCGTGGAAGATGACTCAACAGGCCCAATCAGCATAAATAATAATAAAATATTAGAAAAATTAAAATAAAGTAAAACTAATCAAATAAAAAAATAAAACTCTCTCTCACCGCTGCAAATCCATTTTCTCCGCAATCCGACCGCCATGTTCGCCGTCCACCACCGCCTCCGCCTCCTCCTCATCACATCCTCATCCTACGTCGGACAGGATCCCCCATTCCTAAACCCAAAGGAAATTCGATCCTTCTTCTTTCCTTCTACCGAAGTCAAGCTCTGCGCTTCCTCTCTTCCTCTCTGTTCTTTCCTTCTGGTTTCAATTTCTAGGGTTTTCCTCTTTACCTTTTTCAGTTTGCGAGGTTAACGGTTGTCTTGGAGTCACAGCGAAGAGGGAATTACAAATTGATTGAAGCGGAGCGAATCCTCATGGTCCAGAACTCTACGTCTTTTGATCTATCCATTGATATCTGCTAGGTATGCTTTCTCATCCCCTTTCTTGTCTGTTTACATGTCACGTCCCGGGAGGCGTTTCCGGCGATCGGAAGAGAAAGAAGGGAAGAATTAGGGTTGAGAAAGTTGAGAGGAAAAGAGAGAGAGAGAGAAAGATAGATTTAATTTGATAATTTGATTCTTGATTTCACTCTGCAGTTCATCTGCCTTAAATCAGAAATGCAGGAACAAAAGGCAGGGGACAAAAGGCAGCTAGCCGTTGTCCTCTGCTACAGTAATAACGACAAAAATGGTCTGGCAAATTACATATTCAGTCCAGACCGTGAAATAGCAACATAGTACTAATAGTTAGGGAAATTGCAAAATGGTCCTCAGTCGTTACAACCCCTCCCTATAAGCTTCGACTTGTCCCAAGTCGATTGTTAAGCATCCTTGAACTTGGGAAATTGTGCTATGAATTCCTGGCGGTCCTCCCAGCTTGCATCTGCCTCTGCTTGATGAGCCCACTACACCAGCACTTGAGTAACGGCTCGATTGCCCTTGTTGATGAAGCGCCTGGCCAGGACAGCTACTGGAGCTTGCTTCAGGGCTCCATGATCATCCATTTCCGGCAACTTGGGGCTTAGAAATGCTGTGTCGCCTACTGCCTTCTTCAAGAGTGACACATGAAAGACTGGATGAATGGCAGAAGTGGCTGGCAGCTTCAGTTCATATGCAACAACACCAATTTTCCTGATTATCTCAAAGGGTCCACAAAAACGTGGAGCTAGTTTTTGATTTCCTCTGTGAGCCACTGTCTTCTGCCTGTACGGATGCAATTTTAAGTAAACCTGATCTCCTGGTTGGAAACTCCTCTCAGGTCGATGCTTATCTGCCTGCTGTTTCTGGCGATTCTGAGCTCTTGACAGGTTTTCCTTGAGCTTGTCAATCACCAGGTGATGGTATTGAAGCTTGTCTTCTACAGCTGCAATGGAAGTTGCCACAGGGTTCTGTAAATCAAAGATAGAGGGAGGGAAACCATACAGTGCTTCAGATGGCGTTAAGTTGAGGCTGTTGTGGTACTTAATGTTGTACCACCACTCTGCCAGAGGCAACCATTGGTGCCAAAGTCTTGTAGTGTCACTGACCATGCAGCGGAGGTAATCCTCAAGGCACATGTTCAGCCTTTCTGTCTGGCCGTCAGTTTGAGGGTGGTATGTTGTTGAGTAATGAAGCTAACACCCTGCAACCTGAACATTTCCTTCCAAAATGCACTTGTGAAAATGGAATCACGGTCAGAAACTATGGTGGAAGGCATACCATGGAGTTTAAACACCCCCTCCATGAATGTGTGTGCCACTGTGACAGCAATATAAGGGTGGTTAACAGCCAGGAAGTGACCATATTTTGTGAATATGTCCACTACCACCAGTATCACCTCCTTATTGTTTGATTTTGGCAGCCCTTCTATGAAGTCCATCGAGATGTGCTTCCATGCTTGGTCTGGGATTGGCAATGGTTGGAGAAGCCCTGGGTATGGAACATTCTCAGCTTTGCATTGCTGACAAATGTGGCACCTGGAGATCCATGTCAGCCATCTTTCTTCATACCTGGCCAGTATAAATATTTTTTGATTCTCTGGTAGGTGGCTTGGCCTCCAGAGTGGCCTCCGATAGGAGAAGCATGGAAGAGGTCCAGTAGGTGCTTCCTCATGTTCCCTGTGCTGCCTACATAGATCATTCCTTTGTACTTGAGCAGTCCTTGGTGGAAGGAGTAAAGCAAGGGTCCTGCTGGCTGAGCTGCAACTGTTATGATCAGCTCACTGTGCTTCTGGATCATCTTCATAGCTGGATTAAATGTTCAGCATCCACTCTGGTAGTGCTGCTGTGATGCTTGCACAGTTAGCTTCCTCTTCATATTTTCTTGACAAGGCATCCGCAGCTTTGTTAAGTTTGCCTTGTCGAAACTTAATCTGAAAGTCTAAGTCAAGGAGTTTTACCAACCCTTTCTTCTGTATCTCAGTGTGGATTTTCTGGCCAAGGAGATGTTTCAAGCTTTCATGGTCGGTGATGATTGTGAAAGACCTTCCTTCCAAGTAGTGGCGCCATTTAGTAACTGCATAGATAACGGCCAAATACTCTTTTTCATATGTTGAAAGCCCTTGGTTCCTGGTGCTTAAAGCCTGACTGAGGTAGGCTAATGGTCTTCCTCCTTGTGTCAGCACTGCTCCAATTCCTGTTCCTAATGCATCTGTCTCCAGATTGAAAGGGATTTGAAAGTTTGGAAGTGCCAGGACTGGAGCTTCAGTCATTGCTCTTTTGAGGTTCTTGAATGTTGTTGTAGCTTCAATCCCCCATTTGAATTGATCTTTCCTCAACAGGTCAGTTAAGGGCTTACTGATGATCCCATAGTGTCTAATGAATTTCCTGTAGTAACCAGTCAGACCTAGGAATCCCCTCAAAGCCTTGATGTTCTTTGGTAGTGGCCAATCCAGCATTGCTGCCACTTTGCTGATTTCAGTAGCCACCCCAAAATTGGTTATGATATGTCCCAAATACTCTATCTGCAGCTACCCGAATGAGCATTTGGACCATTTGGCAAACAGCTCATTCTTCCTGAGGAGCTCCAGGGTTTTTTGCAGGTGTTCCTGATGAGTTGCTTCAGAAGGGCTGTAGATAAGGATGTCATCAAAGAACACAAGCACGAATTTCCACAGGTATGGGGCTAGCACTTGGTTCATCAAGGACTGGAATGTTGCAGGTGCATTAGTGAGGCCAAATGGCATTACCTTGAACTCATAATGGCCATGATGCTTTTAAAAGCAGTCTTGAGCTTATCAGCAGGTAGCATCCTTATCTGGTGATAACCTGCCTTCAGATCCAGTTTGGTAAAGTACACAGAACCATGCAGTTCATCTAATAGATCATCTATCATAGGAATTGGGAACTTATCTTTAATTGTCATTGTGTTGAGCTGCCTGTAATCAACACAAAACCTCCAAGATCCATCCTTCTTCTTTACCAGCAGTACAGGGGAGGCATAAGGACTGTGGCTAGGCTGTATGATCTGGTTGTTTAGCATCTCCTACACCAGTCTTTCAATCTCATCCTTCTAGACTGGTGGATACCTGTATGGCCTGAGATTTACAGGTTTGGAACTAGGCTCCAAGGGAATGTGGTGATCACAAGGCATGTGGGGTGGAAGCTTGGAAGGGTTGGAGAACACATATGTGTACCTCCCTAGGACCCCTCTCAAGAACTCAGGAACCATGTGAGAGTTTTTTTTTCTGTAATAGGCATTATGTGACCTACCAGCATTGCTAGCTTGCCCTTGGTCATGCTTTTGTAGAGTTCCTTACAGGTCATGGACTGGCAGTGACCTGCATCTTCCACTCCTTATAGCACCAATGGCTTCCCTTCCCACTCAAAGGCCATGTTTAACTTATTAAAGTCCATCTGGATAGGGCTAATGGTCTAAACCAATTGAAGCCAATGACCAAATCATTTTCTTTCAATGGGAGAACTCTTGCATCAAAAGAGAATTTCTGGCCTTGCATCAACCAGCTGAATCCTTTGCACTCAGTTGTGCTCATCAGTGCATCTCCATTGGCCATTTTGACCTTCATTGGGGGAGCAGGCTGCTGCTTACATTTCAGCTCCTCTGCATATTTCTTGCTGAGGAATGTGTGGCTGCTGCCAGTGTCTATGAGAATTATCAGAGGGTGCCTTCTAAGCCTTCCCTTGACCTTGATTGTTGACCCGACGCTAGGGTTTCCCTCAGCTTGCATACACACCTCCATGAGTTCAGGGTCCGGTTGCTCATTCTCCCCATCAGAGGTATCTAACTCTTCTTCTCCTTCAAGAGCGTTGATCTCCTTTTTCCCACATACATGGCCGTAGAAGTACTGGTCTCCACATTTGTAGCACGAACCACGAGTCCCCCCGATAGGGTTTCCCATTGGTTGTTGTGAGACTGGCTTCCTGGAGGTCCCAGCTTCAGAACTCCATTTGGCAGTGCTCCTAAACTTCTTTTTACGAGCCTCGATAGAAGCTTCCTCCATTCGGGCCTGTAGGAATGCATCTGTTAAATCTGGAGGTCTGAGCATCATGAGAACAGGTTGAATCTCCGCATCCAACCCGCTGATGAAGCTATTAACAAAGTAAGCTTCATTCAGGTTTGAATTCATCTTCAGCATCCGGGATCTGAGGTCTTGGAATCTCTCTTGATACTCCAACATTGTACTTGTTTGCTTCAGTTTGTTAAAACTGCCTACAATGTTGTCACAGGTTGCATCTCCAAACCTCCTTAGCAGCTCTTCAGATAGGTCATCCCAATAGAGGTTTGGCCTATTCGTTGCCCATCCTTGGTACCAGATATCAGCTCTCCCTTGCAAGAACAGGGATGTTATTTCTACCCTTTGAGCATCTGGAATCTGGTGGATTGTGAAGAGTTTAGCACACTTCCTTACCCACGAAGCTGGATCCGAGCCAGAGAAGTATGGGAAGTCCAGCTTAGGTAAGTGGGCAGCTAGCTAATCTGGCCTGCGCAACAGCCCTCGATCTCCTCCTGGTTGTTGTTCCTCTTGTTGTCGCTCCATAAACCTCTGAAACATGAGCTCCAGGCGTTGGTGGGATGCCAAGAGCTCAACATTACTAGCCTGGAGTGCCGTAAGAGCCTCGCCCTGCCTTCCCACCGTAGCGGTGAGGTTAGCATGGTTCTGCTGCTGTGTGGTTCTGATGTTAGCTATGGCTGTCTCCAGGTCTGTGATTCGAGTTCCATGGTTGCCTGTCATGGTTCAGTGCCGGAAAAGAGCTCTGATACCACTTTGTCACGTCCCGGGGAGGCGTTTCCGGCGATCGGAAGAGAAAAAAGGGAAGAATTAGGGTTGAGGAAGTTGAGAGGAAAAGAGAGAGAGAAAAGATAGATTTAATTTGATAATTTGATTCTTGATTTCACTCTGCAGTTCATCTACCTTAAATCAGAAATGCAGGAACAAAAGGCAGCTAGCCGTTGTCCTCTGCTACAGTAATAACGACAAAAATGGTCTGGCAAATTACATGTTCAGTCCAGACCGTGAAATAGCAACATAGTATTAATAGTTAGGGAAATTGCAAAATGGTCCTCAGTCGTTACAGTACAGTTAGGGTTAGTTCCATTGCTTTATTGAATTTTATATCGCAAGTAGTTGCTCAAGTTTCTTCTACGATGTTAGAGGGTTTGTAAGTGAATTTGTTTGGACAATTTAGAGATATCTATTGGTTTTGCATAGATCTTCTGTGAATTTTGTTGTATCCTCTGCAAAATGAGCTGAATTTTGTTAGTCGGGCATGATCCGGGATGAGGAGGAGGAGGCCGTGGTGGACGCCGGACATGGATTTGCAGCGGTGGTGGTGGGATTAGTGGTGACGGTGAGAGAATTTTTTTTTTATTTGAATAGTTTTATTTTATTTTAATTTTCTAATATTTTATTATTATTTATGCTGATTGGGCCGGTTGAGTCATCTTCCACATCAGCATTGGACGGAAAAATTGGATGGAAGTTGGACGGAATTAGAGTTCGGGACCAATTTAAAAGTTTTGATACAAGCGTGATTGTCGCGTGTAATCTTCAAACGTACGGAACTCTTTAAGTCAATACCCCGTTTATTCCCCCATTTCATAAGCTTGTCCCTAGGTACTAACATGTCCAACATATAAAGGAATGTGTAGGGATGACAAGAGCTTCTCATATTATCTAAACAAGTCAATTACCTCACCATGTGGTGTAATTGTATTCCAAATTTTTTGAGACAACAAACTTAGGCAAGTAATCCCCATCCCACATAGGATCTCTATTGAAGTCATAGGATATGTATGGAATTCGATCTCTTGTTCTAGGGAGAGTGACTTTTGACCTAGATACCTGTGCTTTAGATCTACCATCCACACCAATACACCACATGAAACGATTACACATATGTTCAACCTCTTTAATCATTTTTTGGCAATAAAAACACGTTCATCTAGTAATATCACATGGATGAAAGGACAAAATCCACTAATTGTGCTCTCCCTACGTAGCTCAGTTTTCCACGTAAAAACACGAGTTGTAATTTCACCAACTAGAACCTTGCAATCTACAGCCTTGAGACATCTAGAAATGAGAGGGACTCCAAGGTATTTCATAGGCAAATTTCCAAGTTTAGACCATGCTCTCTCTACCATAACATCAACAACTTTAGTAGGGATACTTGGAGAGCGATATAATTCAGTCTTTGATAAGTTTACTTTCAAGTAAGCAAATAAAATGAATGTAGAATGTTTGCAATCTGAGTTTTCCCATTCACGAAATCATTAGTAAGGAGTAAATTGGCAGTGAAGCACATGTGATGGATTCTGAATCTTTTACATCTCGAATGAAAAGGAAGAAGATGAGCCTCCCCTGCTCAAGCTAATAGAGCATGCAAAATTTCCATGATCATAAAAAAAAGAGCAAGGGAGAGGAGGTCTCCCTGTCGAACCCCCATTTTCCCGTCAAACTAGCCAACCAGCTTTCCAAAAGTTACGACAGTCTAAAGTCCGATAGCCAGGGGCATCAAAAGTTGAGCTCAGTTGTTGTGGCTAAGGTACTCTTTGAGGAAGGGTTCTCGCGACAGCTACACCATCGCTACTCCCAATTTCCACCTTCTTGGGCACTCGCTTTGCTTGTGTAGGCGGCATTGGAGCCATCTAGACTTTGTGAGGAAAAATGGAGAAACTATTTCCTATCATTGATTCACTGTCGACCAAATCGAGAATTTAAAGTTCTCGTTTGGAAATGTAACTTGCTCTGGTAACTAGCCGTGACGGCCCCTTTCAGTAACTCGTCGGGGCCTCAGTGATAAAGACTGACCTTCGCTTCTTACGAGTAACAAGTTCAATGAGATTAATTATGGAGGTAACATTTCAATATTGAAGGGAAAGAGAAATTTTGGTTGAAATTTAGAGGACAAAAATATCATTGCAAGTGACCTACTGAAACCCAAAAATGAAACCACAACAAAATCAATTTTTTACGAGTTTTCAAAAGCATGGTTTGAACCCATTTGAGTTTTCAAACCACTGAAACGCACAACCAAAAAATCAAAGGGCTTGGCTTTGCCCAAACACAATCCAAAACGTGAAAAGTAAACAACCCGTAAGCTTAATCACAAAACAACTATTTCTAAAACCACAACATTAATCAAATACACTATTCTCAAATCACAGAAACCAAACAACAACAAAAAACAAGTCATTCACCATAATACATGTATTCTCTAAAATCAACCTACCAAATCACAAATACCAAACATGAAACATGAATGAAATCTATTCTTATGAAATCACCCAAAACTCAGCTATGAGTTGACTTGAGAAATCAGTTTTATGAAGAAACAAGAAGTAAAATTCATATGCATATGAATTAGCATATTCAGCCATATCAAAACTCAGATCTCTGTTTCCAAACGACAAGCAAGCATACAGAAATAAAATGTTATCTATCTCATGGAAGCTGGAAAGTATAAACTATCAGCTCAATTAAGCCAATAAAAAATTCTTGTAATAGCTAACTAGGCTGCCGTAGAGTAAGAAGGAAGGAGAGATGATACATAATTTATTACGAAACAAGTAATGGCAGACTCACTTCTTCATTTAGATTGTCATTTTGTCTTTAGAAACAACAGTTTCGTACAACAAAAATCTTTCTCACCACCGTAAAAATGATGAAAGCAAGTATACGGTTCACGAGCAGTTCAAGCCTGCTGTTGCACCAGTTTGAACTTGAGCCGCAAGAAGATTATTATTAACTCTCACATATTCAAAATAGGAGAATGAATCGCAACTAAAAGTCTTCAACAACTGGTAGGGCATCCCCCACCCACTTTAAAGAGGACCTGGGAATGTACCATTCTCCCTTTGCTCATTCCATCTATCAACCTGACATCCATGAACAAGTCGTGATTAGCTTCAACTCCAAAATATGTATCATTGTTTCCAGAAACAAATCAGAGCAGGGCTTGGAAGTTGCAATCAAGGCTTATACACAGTACCGATGACTTGGTAATCTTGTTTTCTAGCCTAGAGAAGGAAGCTACAGAGAGTGGACTACTCCAATCATCATGCGCAACAACTCTACTATTATAACTTCTAAAAGCGAGTGACAACTACTTGTGCAACTCATAAGGCCCTTGTGCTAGTCTTTTACATTTCCCAAGTATCTAAGGCTGCGCATGGCTTTCAAAGACTGATACTCAGTGTTCACTAATATATAAAATACGTTGTGGCACATGAAAAGTGAAAGTTCGTAGAGGAACATACCCATTCACTGGGGCAAAGAGAACGGTAGTATTTAGCAAACTTCTGACACTCTTGAGCATCTTCTCCTTTAGCAGCAACGCATCTTGACAATTTTTACAAAAACCAGCATTCAAGCCAGGACAACCATCAGAACCAGTTAGTAACACCCTTGAAAATTGATATGCATAGTACAGCAACTCAATTCAAAAACAAATTGTTTCACATACCGATGATACTCAATATAGCGAGTAAAGCAGTGCCTTGTTTGGTTTGTAGTTGGAAATCGGTAATCTGCCGGTGCAGTCTCAAGCTGCAAATTGAACCACACATTGCCGAACAAGGAGGTAAGGAACCAGCAAGCATATGAAGCAATAATTCAACTATGAGCGCAATTGTGATAACATATTTCATACCTTTATTTCAGGTGCCTCTTCAGCAGGTTCAGTAGTTTCTTCTGGAGAGATATTAGCATCTTTTGAGTCAGTTTCTTCCATAGCAGGTGCATCTTCAGTAGCAACAGAGTATCTTCAGTTTTTTCCCCGGCAACAGCATCTGTTATTTCTACAGCTTTATCTGCCACAGCTTCCACCGTTTCTGTTGTTTTCTCTACCACAGCTTTTCCTGTTTCTACAGCTTTTTCTTGGACCGCTGCAGCCATCTCCACAGATTTATCTGCAACAGATTCTACAGAAACAGCAGGAGCAGGAACTGATTCTTCTTTAACATCTGCAGGCTTTGCATCAACAACTGGTTTATCCTCCTTCAACAAGTATTGCTGCATTAAAATACGCTAGAAGTCAAGCCAAAATTATCCATGAAATATGTATTTCGTAAAGCCCTTCATCAATATACTAATAGCTGTCACTATCATTTGGATGAAACAGATGAGTACTTAAGTTGCTAAACGGGATATATACCTACTTCATGAGTTGAGTTAGCATAGACTCCAAACTTAATTCCATAGGCATCGAAACCAAAGCAGATATCTTGTAATTAAATATCTAAAAAAGTTGGCTATTGTGTCCTAAAGAAGCTAAGAAAAGCTCAAATGGGATATAAATAGGCAAGATAACCTAACTCATAACCATAAGAACTCATTTCATCAATATAAGCTAAAAGCAAAGAACTCAATTTGCAATTCACTTGTCAAGCGTACTAACTCTATCAACGCTTAGCGACTCTACTTATCAGAGGCCCTTTCCTCTCTTCACTGCCATCTTTTTTGCCTTGACAGACTAATCACAAGAGGCAGACTTTTTACAATCTCGTAGAAATATCATATTCCTACTAAGAATAACAATCATTTCATTCATCTAAACCAGCATTGAAGTCCGTTAATAATTCATTTCTGTACGATAAATCGCCATGACAAGACCGCTAAACCTTTCAAGATAATAATCAATCTCAGATATTCAAGTCTACGATCGAACAACAATTAAAACCTTTATCCATAGACCATAGCTGCGGTCAACAAAATCTGTCATTTCTATACACAAAAAACCGGCTTTTTAAAAGCAACTTGATAAGTATAAACCGATACGGATCTCGTAATATGCCGCAGTATAACATCGTTTTAGCTGATAAACATCGCGAGATACCGTAGTAAGAAGCTGACGATGTATAAAAGCTCCGATCTCCGTAACAGCAAGCATCCGACGAGCCCGCGAATCGAGATCGAATAGAAAAATCCAGTACGTTAAAGATCAAAGAACCAAGCAAGCAGAAAAGGGAACAGAACACAAGCCAAGAGGGTAGATAGATCGACGCAATTACAGGAGGAAGATTCCATTTGATATGAAATCTGGAGGCATGAAGGTTAAAGAGATTAGAAAGATTACCTCGGAGAGAGTAAGGGGATTAGAGGTAGAAGCAGCTGCAGCCATTGTCAGAAGAGTAAAGCGATCTGTGACGCTGGTGTCTGTAATTCCGAGAAAGAGCGGCCTATCGGAAGACGCTATCGCTATGGCCTATGGAGGAGAAGATTTGAGAAGAGAGTATAACCAGTGGTTACTTTACTACTATGGTTAGGTTAAGATGGGACTAGGTTGTTACTGGCTGACACTGTTGCCTTAAAAATATAATGGTACGGGTCAATGACATTTTAGTCACTCCACTTTAGTCCGGATAATACTTCGGTCACTCCGTTAATATTTATAACAAATTCATGACTCAAGTTTGGAATTTTGTAAGAATCTGTTTCCTATCTAATTTTGTTACATTTTAAATGTCACATATTATCACAGTACTAACTTAACCTTTTTCTACTCGAATCTAAGAGCATCCCATCTATGGTTTCATTTGCAATTTCAAATGTGGTCCGTAATGCCACCTATTAACTTTTGCAATTAACACATTTTTTACTTTCACACAACTCTCATCAATGCAATTCAAAAACAATTGCAAATATGAGGCCAACATCACTTTTAATAACATTTATTAATTGTTTAAGTGTTCCATAAGATGAAATAAACAAAAACAAAAAAGAAACAAATGAAATAGTGGGACCCATTTCATTTGCACTCCCATTTCTATCTATATATAATGGGATTTCAACTTTTCCTTGTTGCCACTTCAGATTTACCACCCCTCTCCTTAATTTGAGGAATCTAACCAATAACCAATTTTTTCTTTATTTTTTCTCTTTTATTTTATAACCAAATATTAAAATAATTTCACTCCACATTTCCTCAACCCTTGATGCACTCCTACCAATACCATTTCAATTTTGTAACATATCAGAGTATTAAGACAATTTTAACTAACATTCCACATTGTTTTTTTTTACCTTAAGTTACTAAACATTTCAAACTGCTATATTCTAATGTATGAAATATAATTTATTTTCACAAATATTATTTATTATAATTTAAGAGTAAAATGATATCAATTTTAATATATTTTATTTCATTTGAAGAAAATTATTCATTATTCAAAGTCATTACGAGATAACCAAACATATAAACAATATCGATACCCACATAATCCAACAAAAAATTCAAATTCATTTAATTATATTTTCCATTGACATCATGAGCAGGATTAACATATAATATTTTAAAAAAATATATCAATTTGATATATTTAATTTAATTTTTTAAAATCAATGTAATCAACTCTTATTAATGCACAACTAAGTGACAAATACAATAAAACATTAATAAGCCAAATTTTATTTATTATATATAATGAGATTTCAACTTTTCCTTCCTGCTACATCAGATTAAACAATTTATGAATATATCAACTCTTATTTAAATTTCTAAAATTTTAATTATAAGATAATCGGGCTTTAAAACAAATTCAGCATAATTTATCATTTATAATGAGACATTACATTTTTACTTCCAATAAAATATTATTTTATAATATTTAACTTAATTTTATTAATAATTAAAAGAAAAATTTTAAGAAAATGTATATTTAGAATCAATTAAACATGCACCGGCCAACCGGCCGGGCAATCAATCTAGTTCATATTATGCAAATTTGCATAAAATATTCCCTCCCACCATCAATGACATTTGCACTCCACTTGCCACCTCATTGCCACCTAGACTTGCAATTCACCTAAATGCCATGGATGGGGATGCTCTAACAAATCGATTCACCCAAATCAAACTAAAAATCGAGTCATTGAATCCCTCATGTTTCTGTTTCCTCCCTTCTTCTTCTTCTCTCTTTAACAGTTCGTTTTCCGTCATGGATTTGGGTGCATGAATTTCTCAATGTCAGCGGCATTGACGAATTCCTTATTTTCGGTGTCAAATAGCTTGCTCAATTCCGTCATAATTCAAATTCACAATTGGCCCAATTCCTCTCAAACCCGTGATTTGAAATCCCTTTCAAAAGTGTGGGATTGTGAGTTTCCTTTACAAATTTTGGAGTTTTCTCAAAATTATCCTCAACCAAAACTACTGTTCACAGCAGCCCAGTTACCCCTACTTCCACCGAACGGAGAAGCCCCTCCTCCACCGAGCAGCCCTCACCACCGAAGAACTCCAACCAGGTACTCCTTTCTTCTCTCAGTCGACCTTCTTCTCTCTGTCATCCTTCTTCTCTCTGTCATCCTTCTTCTCTCTGTCATCCATCGACTTCCTCCTCTAGATCCGATGAAATGACAAAGTTAGGGTTCAATCATCCTTCTTCCTCCTCTCTCTCGGTCATCCTTCTTCTTCTGTCTTCTTCGTTGAATCCTCAATAGGTTTAGGTCGACCAGGTAGAACACAGTAGGGTTGGGTATTTCCAGATTAGTTTGGGTCCTTCTTCTTCAAATTAGGGTTCGATCGTCCTCCGTCCTCTCTCTAGATATGATTACTTTGATTTTCTGTTGAGCTAACTTTCTTTCTTCTCCAATCTCCCCTTCATTTTTGTAAGCTTTCCATGTATCACATCCAAGATGCCTCTTCCTCCATTGGAACTAGAACGACGACGGTTGATAAGGACGACAGGATGTGGGTAATAGGTGTTCTGCCACTGGCTCCTGGAAGACGAACGGCGACTGCTGATAGTGACAGTAGGATGCAAGGAGACGAGAAGAGTTGTCGGAAGTTTGGTTACGGGGCTGAAGAATATTTAGAGCAGCAGACGGACAGACGGACGATGGTGAAGATAATGGGTGAATGAGTAGTTTGGGGAAAACATTAAGGGTAGAATAGTCTTTTGATTTAGTATTGATTTCAATTCTTTTGTGTTATTTACCATGGAAAACAAGAAATTCAAATCTAGTAGAATTGTTATATTTCCCACAATTAAATTCCGGTGGAATTAATAATTTTAGAGAGATTCAAATTATGTGACGGAAAATGACCTCTAAATAAAAGTTCATTGGTTGTAACACCCTAACTTTTGAAAACTATAAAATGGCTAAAATGTCTTGGAACAAACGCTTGACATAAAAAAATATAAAATACTTAAATAAGTTAAAAATCAAATAGCTGATTAACCTTTAAAACATGGCCCCCGATGCGTGAGAAAACACTTAAAATAAAATATTGTTTGCATAAAATCTTTGGGATCTTATGGCACATGGACATTTCTTAGTGTCCTTATATCAAGACACTACTAAGAATCGTAAAATTAGTAATCAAATCTGACGGTTTAGAATAGATTGGACAAATTAGTAAATTTGGTACCTTTTTAAATAATTAGGGTTTGTGGATCATTCATTAGCCACCAAACAAAAAAAAACTCTCCCTCCAAACCCTAATAGCCACTGCCACCGCCTATACTCTCTCAAGCTCTCTTCACCGACCCGCCTCATCTCGTGGCTGCCACACCATTCGATTTCAATCGTCTCTCCGTTGCCGCCCTGCTAACCTGACTTTCTCTAGCTCTGGCTCCAGCTCCGGTGAGTTTGAGGAATCTCGCACCTTATTATCCACCTCCATCTCCTTAATCATTTCAAACTCACTCATTCGTCATGGTCACAACAATTGGGTCTCCGCAGTATGATAAATAGTTGGCGATTTCGAGATTTCACGGAGCAGCGGAAGTGCTTGCTGAAAATTATAATAAACAAGTGGTAGTTGACGAGCTTTTCTTTGTTTTTTCTCAAGTCTTTTAATAGAATATTCCTCTTTATTTTATTTTATTTTAATTTAATGTGGCTCAAACGCCTATCATTAATACCTCAAATTAAAACAACAGTCAACAACGTTATCATCCACCTAGCTAGGAGGCAAGTCCATAGTAACAGAATTTGCCAAAAATCGTGCTTAACGATCCAACTCATGAGCGAACACATTCCTACATCTCCTAAACCACACAACCTTAAAGGAGGTTCTACTCTCCAAAATATTTCAACACAACCTGGCATGCTCACCAAACTCCATGACATCTGAATCCTTACTTCGGATTACTGCAACTACACTTGAATTGTCGGTTTCAAAGATTGCATATTCGTACCCGATGTCTCTCGGATCCACCATAGCGACTCGAGCAACGCATCCATCTCCTTCTCCCTTGGTTCAAGACAACCCTCCTTTTCGACCATATAGATGTGCAACACCGCACCATTCGAACCGCGCACCACCCTCTCGACTCTCGTTCGTGCTGCCATTACGCAGAGGGCCACATCTATGTTACACTTGACATACCTAAATTCCGGGGTGTGTCAACGTTTACATTCCTTGGTCCCTACCCTCTAGTGTTAACTCCGCCTATGTAGCATTCCATCCCTCCAGCTCATCCATCACGAGTCAAACAATCATCGCCACCGGCTTAGCTTTCGAGTTCCACACCCTCTCGTTCCTGTCCTTCCAAACAACCCACATGATCGTTACTACCCGTTGAATACTGTCTGCCGCTCAGGACTCCAACACATTGAAAAACACATTTGACACGACTCTCCTTGGTACCACAAGTCTTGCATCCAGTTCTACATTCCTGCCACTGCCAACAGTCTTGTGCAATCTCACAGTCAAACATCAAATGCTCCATATACTAACCGGGTGTCGAGCAGATGTCGCACACGTCCTCCACTTCTATTTCGCGTCGTCTCGTAATCGACCTAGTTGGCACCACATTTCTTAATCTTTGACAGTAATTTCAGGCTCCACGAGTTGTCATCGTGTAAAATTGGCAACGCTCCCTATTCGAAGGGGGGTCAATTTTCGAGTAATACACAAATAAACGCGGAAATGAAAGTTGAGCAACCTCAACACCACACAGATATAACGAAAGATAAAGAGTTTAAGCGCAAGAGATTGACACACAATGTTTTTAACGTGGTTCGAAATGTGGTGTGCAAATCTACGTCCACGTCCCAAGATAGCGCTTGGAAGACGATATTATTTCCTTGTCGAACAAGCTTCCAACCGAAGCTTGAACAGTCACCTTGAAGCAACGCCTGCTTCAAGAACCTCCAACACCTGGAGAGCCTCGACACTCCAAACCCGAGCTGTCGATGAACCTCGCGAACACCCTCGCGAGAACCCGACCGCTAACACCTAGTGATCGTGACCTTCAATACCTTGCGAACACCCTCGCAAGAACCCGACTACTAACACCTAGTAATCGTGACCTAACACTTTGAGAGAATTTGTTTTCTACACTCAGTACTATTTTCACTCAACGTAAGTCTTAATTGAATTAGTGAGTCTTACTCTCTATTTATACTAATTTACCCAACAGACACTTGGAATTCAAATTCCAACCGGCTCCACTTACCATATACGAAATATGGTAATCTTCAATCTTCAAATCACCATCCTCATCAAATCTTCATGATCTCCTTAATTGTGTGATCGATGGAAAGATGATTTGTTTCCATAAACATGGAATCATAATATTTCTTTCCTTTCTCCATGATCTCCTTTGATTATGTGATTGACGAGAGAATGATTTGTTTCCATAAATGGAAGTCACATATCATGAGCATAATCAATCCCTTTGATTGGAGATTTGATGATGATTCCTTTGATTCCCTTCATTAACTTCCTTTCTTTGTTTATGGTCATGCAGAAGCATAATATGAAGTGCGTCAATAGAAAGGAGAGCTTCCATCTTCCAACATTCTCCCCCTAAGCTCGACCTCTCTATTTAGAGTTTTCCTGCAAAACTAAGTAGTACCTTCCACGACGCATTCAAGCGAGATCATAATAACTTAAAAAAGAAAAAGCGTGAAGCACCACCAATCAAAGTAATCATGTAATCGAAAGGAAAGAGGGGGCGTTTTATTCATTCAAAAACAAATTGCAATGCATGTCAAACAAATCAAACACAAAGTCATGAGACAACCTTTCTAAGCAAACATCAAAGGAAACGTGAAGATGAAAGAAAAATGCAAACAATGAAACTCTAAACCAACACTCCTAAATCTAGAAGGCTCCCCCTATGAAAGACATCCAACTTCTTCTAGGCCCAAATATTTTTAGCTGATCGGAATGATAATCCGAAGCACAATGAGCTTTTGGTCCATCATTGGAGCCCGCACTTTCTTCATCTTCTGGATCTCGGTTGTCGCTTGAGTTTCACATGGCTTTGCTACGTGAAGCAGCTTTCCCTTTTGAGCGAGAGACGTCTCCTTTCCCTTTTGAGCAAGAGCAACCATGAGACTTCTTTGATTTTTCTCCCCCTTTGTGCGAGCGCGGCTTCCTTGGAGCAAGAGGAGAGCGGACGGCACAAAGAATCGACTGAGCTCGTACTACTTGATAGTCGATGTGACATTTGAAGTCGTCCAGATCTATCCCAATGTCATCAATCAGTCGTGTGATATGAGTTCCACACGGAAGAGGTCCACGAAAATCACTTGTTCCCACATCAACGAGGTGGTGGAAAAGAAGATGAGGGAAGCTTAACTTCTCACCACACACCGCGTTGTACAGAATCCAGATATCCATTGGTAAGAGATGATCGAGGAAAAGTGAACAAGGAAGGAACACTCGAGTTACCAAAAAATGAAGAGCCTTGAGAGTGTCGTCGAGACAGTCAATGGAGGGTGACGCCCCTAAACCGACTCCAGCTTGAGCAACGATTTTTCCCTTGGCTGGAAATCACAGAACCTTGGAGATGAGTTCTGGCATGACTATGATTAGGTGACCATCAACCACTGTTGTGAACTGATTATTGTAACCTGGAGTTGGAAGTAGATTCACCAGAAACTGACGAGTAGGACCAGTGTAGCTTGCATACGAAAACTGACGATAACATTCGTCCCACCCTAGATTCTTGAGTAGCTTGCCGATGGAGAGCTCATATTTGTCCAGATCGGAAGAGTGAATGATGTAGGACGGGATGAAGTCTTTGTCCTTTAAGTATGAGAGAATGACTTGAAAGTATCCGCTGACCGGAATGCGAGCCCATTGAAGATGCGAACATTGTTGAGTGATGGACGACAAACATGGTTTGCACGACCGAGAGAGAATCGGGAGATTGGAGAAGCCATGATCAAAGATGGAGCAAGAACACAGATCTGTTTGAGTGACAAGAAGGTGGTGAAAGGGGATGAAATTCGGCCATGAAATTGTTATTTTATTTTACGCATATGCATGATTTATTATTATTTTTATTCTTTCTATTTCTTAAATTTCACTTCGGGGTCGTTTTTCGTACAGGTTTTGGGACCTGGATTTGGCTGAAATCCATTTACCCCCAAATTCCATGTTTTCAGGTCTATTTAAACAACCCAAATCCGGGGGAGTTCAATTCCTGACAGGCTTTCAAATCACCCTTGGGCAGGTTTTTAATTCCTTTTAAAACAAGAAGGAGTTGGGCTGATTTGAAGGTCCCAACCCAATTTTTTTCCCATCTTGCCAAACTTACCACAATTTTTTTTGTTCTATTTTCTTCAAGTCCGTCTAATACCTCGAATCTGAACCTTCTCACTCTTCTCCATTGTCCCAGAATCGCAAAGTATGTTCAAAAATTTGTTTGAAGAGGATAACGAATAATTGTTTTTGGTGTTTGTTTTTTTTCCCGTTGATAGAATAGAGTTTCGCAAACAAACCTTATTTGAATATTGTTGTTTGGTAGAATATTATTGATCGTTTTAATATTGATGTTTGATCGAATAATATTTATTATTTGAATATTGAGTTTGGTCGAATAAAAAACTTTGAATATTTTTATAATAACGGTGAGCTCGAATTTTTTTAGTATTTTGTGTAGATAATGACATAAATGAGATGTAGAAAGAATGTAGAGGTTGTTCGGATTGATAAGAAGGTTAGTTCAGTAATGCTAGGTGGTCCTTTATTTGAAATCCATATGGTCATGGTATTGTGGAAAACAAGGAATTAAAATCTGGAAGGAACCCCATCAATCGAATCCCTTCCGGGTTTTAATTCCATTGCAATTCATATAGTTTGAGGTAAAGATGATATTATATCACTCCCGCTCAGGAGTTGTTACGACAAAAAAAAAAATCGGCCAATGGGCCGAAAATAATCTAGTTTTATAATATTCACTTTCATCCACCACGTGTTCACACTTGTAATTGCAAAGTGAATTGCAAGTGTTGCAAGCTTGTATGTATTTGAGAGCTTTCCACATCCATTCAATTTACTTTACAATTGCATTTCGCTTGTGAGGTTATGTATACAATATGCAAGTGATTGCAGGGCCATATAAGGTAGTGTTGTTGGGTTTTTTTAAAAAAAATATAATGACATATATACTGAGTTTAAGTATTTAAATTATATAAACTATTATAATATGTCATATATACAAGAAACAAAAATATAATATTTGCATATTTTTGAAATATAATATATATTATTTTGTATATATGAAATGTATATACTATTAAATGTCTTATATTAATGATTGATATATAGATTTTATATTCTATTTGATATAAAGTACTGATGGCCCAAGTCCCCTTGGGTCCAAATCTAGAGAAACAGGGCTACCAAAGCCTGGGTCTGACTCACCAGACACTGAAACCCACGATGGCTAGGGTTTCAGCAAGACAGATGACCCAAGCTGCCACTAAGAGGTCAATGTCAAATACACAGTGGCCACCAATCATATGGTGACACGTGGCGACCTGGCTCAACTACCAAGAAGCTATAAATAGGTCTTGACCTTAGCAGTGACAGGGGACAACATATACAACCTACATAAGCATACCCATACACATTATCTTGGTCGTATGCTCAGTGCACATACGCCCAAGGAACCCCCAAACGCCTACGGGCACCCTGGTATTTCTCTGTCTCCCTCACCACCATTCACACAAGCTTACCCCTACTATATCCTCTTACTACTATCTGTATGATGCTCTGTTGGGTACACCCCAGTGCCAGGATTCAAACGTACTCATCCATCAACCTTCCACTCAAACCAACTCATTGAACGAACCCAGAACATCTAAGACTGGGACGAAACAATTGGCGCACCAGATAGGGGTAGCGCTTGACAACAATATGAATAATGTATAAGCAACGGAGGTCGCGAACATCACAACGAAAGAGACGGGTCTAGGCGACAACCAATCCTAACATGCAAACACCGACTGGTCAGGTGATATCCTCTAGGTTCTCAAACCCACCACGGGCTCCCGATCTCGATGCACCATAAGTTCGAGATTGGGAAAGAGTCGATGATGATGACGAGTCCACAACAATGGAAAGAAGACATCGTTTAACGATGAAGCAACCAATGTTCACGTCACCATCGACAACACCCACGACCCCAGCTGTCGTGACAACAACCTCTGAAGGTGTCGAGCTCGAACCAGACGCTGACGATTCAAATCATTGCCCTTCAGAAGCAAAACAAACAGACAATGATGAGGTTGCTACTCAGCCAAGTTAACTCTACGAGAGGTTACCCTACGGGTCCCTCGCAAGAGAGGAGCGAAGTCGAGGAAGTAATCAGAATGTTCCCCCCTCCCACCAGGTGAATGCCGAGCAAAAGGCCCTGAGGCAAGCCTTGTCTAGGGCGTTGTTCGCCGAAGAGCTTCCCTAGAACTTCAACCCACCCATGATGGGGGTTTACAAAGGAAAAGGAAGCCCTGATGACCACTTGGCGACGTTCACCATAGCTATTGAAATGTACAACGTCTCGGACGCCGCATGTAACACCCGTCCCAAACCGACATGGGTTTACCCGTGGTCGAACCGGTATGAGTGCTACTCAAAGAACCAACTTTAAAAGAAAAGAGTAAAACGCAGCGAAAACAGAAACAACTCTTATTAAAAGGTTCAAAAATAAACGAAGACCTTCATTAAATACAATTCAAAATCCGAACAACTGATAGATCAAAATCCAAAATCCAAACCTCAACAACGATTACAAAGTTCCCCAACCCAAAAGTGTCAACTGAAACATAAAACCAAACGATAGTCACTCCACTGTAGTCCACTATTCTTCACTTCCCAACTCCAAACTGCATTCACAATCAATCCCACAGCTCAGTACAACGGCACCATTCAGTTCACAGATCAATCCAACATAGTCCACAACACATCACAAGGCACCTCATATTCACATCTAATGCACACACACATACACAAATCAGACACACATACACACATCTCATTAATTTTTCTAGGTGAGTTCATTAGGCGCCTAGGAGTTGCTCCACACCACCACTGCCGGCAAACAATCCCTGGTAATACAACCCAAGGTGATCTACTCAATGTAGATCGAAACCGCCAATAATCCCTGGTACTTGACCAAGGTGATCCACTCAACGTAGACCGACTCAACATCAATCCCTGGTAGCTAACCAGAGTGATTCACTCAACGTGAACCAGACACAACTCAACACATGTCAAGGTGGGCAGTGTGGACTCCTACCGGTTCTATCATTCATTAATCACAATCATACATTCATCACTTAAATCCAACGACCAAAATCATCCCTTAGTCCCATCATCAATACCATCCATCAAATTCCTCATCCATGCCATCCATCAAATTCCTCAACCTTACCATCCAATTACAATCATCAAATCCATCCACAATTCCACCATCAATTCTGACATTAACCAATCACAACCCTCATTCCACAGATCACAACCAAATCAATTACACACATCAACAATGCAACCCAATCAAGCTAGGGCTGGCTAATGGGACGGGCTCGGGTACCCATACCCATTAAGAAACGGGTAGTGGGTACCCATTAGTCTCGAAACTCATCCCGTAGCCCGAACCCGTTCGAGTAGTGGGTACCCATTAAGGATAATGGGATCGGGTCGGGATACCCACTAAACCCACTAAAACCCCATTACAAAAAAAAAAAACCCGCCCAATAAAGATTCACTTACATGCCAACATGATTGCCATTTTAAAATATGAAAATTAATCCATTCACCTGCAAACAACAAATATAAAGAGTAGATGTAGTTCAATCCATTCACCTGCAAACAACAAATATAAACAGCAGAGGTAGTTCACAATCCGCTGCAAATATAAACATGATGTTCTTACAAATCATTTCTAACAACAGCAACATAAGTTTCAACAGGAACATTAACAGCAGAGGTAGTTCACAATCACAGCAGTAGTAGTTCACAATCACAGCAGTAGTAGTTCAACTTCAGTAAGGCTACGGAAAATAATTAACTACTAGTCTCGTTAGTGTTCGTGCTTGCAGTTCCAAATCCACGTCCACCACCTCCACTAGTACTTCCAAATCCACGTTCAATACTCCCTTTCTTGTTCTTCTTCTGGTACATCCTCCTCGTCAATGGGAGCACTTTCTCCGCTCCGCAACCAAAGATAACAGTAGATTTGGAAACGGGTCAGATTGGAGACAGTTAGACAAAAGCATACATTTACATGTTAAGCTACTAGTTTATAGGAGAGTAATATCTATCTAGAGTACAAAGAACACAGAGGCAACGATTTGAGACCATTTCAACTTCTCTTCAGCACCAGTCATTCCTAACTTTAACTAAAGCTAATTCTTGTTTTGAGTTTAGCATCAATGGAGGAAGAATCTAAGGTTGACATATGCTTCAACAGAAACAAGACCATGGGAGTTATATTTGGAAAAGACACAAAACCAAATGAAGTAGAAACTAGCAATGCAGTAACTAAGAAACTGTTTATTATCACAGAGGCACATATGCTCCATCCTCTCAAGATTTACACAATGCAGTAACTAAGAAACTAGTAATGTAGCAACAAATGCACATGTCCTCATCATGCCCAGACTGAACTAGAACCACGCATGGTAAAGCCATATGTGATTAATTACAAATTTCCCAAAAGTATACTTCCTAAAATGGATGGAATCATACCTGGAGCTGCAGAGAATGGATTCGGCGAAATGGATGGAACCTGCAACAGCGACGGCGTCGGTGAGAGAGCTACGGCGACGGCGAGCCCTGGTGAGAGTCGAGACTCGACTCGAGAGAAACTGAGAAGAGAGACGAGCCTTAGGGTAGATTCGGATTCCGATTGTATTTTCAATTGCGAGAGTTGAGAGAGATATGAACTTCATCAGTTCGAACGAGAGAGACGAGCTTAGGGAAGGGATTCATACCAGGAAGGAATTGGAAACTGAGAAGAAGATGAACTTCACTTCTGAATTCCAGCCCTACTTGCGAGAGAGAGAGTAATCGTATTTCAGATGGATTTAGTTTATTATATTAATTATTAGTTAATTAGGAATTTTATTTATTATAATATAATAAATTTAATAGTTCGGGCCAAACGGGCTTAATGGGTACCCACGGGTATTACCCGTTCGGGTAGTGGGTACCCATTAGCCTCGAAATTCATCCCGTAGTCCGAACCCGTTCGGGTAATGGGTACCCACTACCCATTAAGAAACGGGCCGGGCTCGCGGGTACCCACTACCCGGCGGGCCAACTTCCAGCCCTAAATCAAGCAAACCAAGTCCCAATTCCTCTACCCAATTCCATGTACTAATTCTATTATCCAATTTTATTAGCCAATTCCATGTACCAATTCCATTACCCAATTCGTAATTCCATATCACTATCATATTATCAACCCCATCCCACACAGCACCACTTCCACCCAAACGACACATAACATCAAGTCATCCAACCACACATAGCATCATTTCATTCAATATCACATTTACAATCACAATCTATCTCATTCAACATTCCACATAACACAAACAGTTTAAGGGTAAACGACTAGCTCACCGGCCACCCCCACCTGCAAGTACAGGGATAGCCATGTCGTGAGTCTTAGGGTTACCCTCCTGTACACAGTGGCGGAGCCAGGAATTTGTCCAAGGGGGTGCTTTGTTCGGAAACATAATATAAAAGATAACACTAAACAAAATTAAGAGTAAAAAAAATTTAAGATTCGTAAAATAACTCAATAATAATGACCAATTACAACGAACCACAATAAGATTTCATATTTTGAAAGCATTGTAAAATAGATTCCTTGTCCAAACTAGCACATAAATTTGTTCAATATATGTCACCATAGCATCGTTCATATGATTTCGAAGCTCGTTCTTGATATATTAATGAAAATGATCTCTCCACACTATTGTAATTGGCTTAGATATGATCTTGTTGGTGTGGCTTCACCACGGCTTTTCCTTTCTAATAATTAGGGGCTAGACCCCGTTTTTTCACCAAAAAATAAATGAAAATAATCTATCCACACTTATTATTGCAACAAGCAGAATAAGTGTCAACTTGAGAAGCAAATAAACAGATGGATACAATTTGTGCTTATTTGTTTTCACCATTTTTTTCTAACTCATCAACCCTTTCAAGTCTTTGAATCTGTCATCGAATGGTAGATCACAAGTGTGTGAATTCAAATGATGACCGGGAAACTTCAGAGCATTTGGAGGGAACTCGTTGGGATGGTAAGTTGTATAAGATTTTCCTTGTAAAAAACTTTAAATGAACCTTTGGTTCCATAAAATATTAACGATTGCCTATATATATCCGTAATTACTATGTAGCTGGATGGTTAATGATATAGCCTTGTTAATGGGATGTCACTGGTTTGAATCTCTGCAAGAGCAGAAGTTGTTGTTTTTAACAAAAGCCAAGGGGGCTGCAGAGCACCCCCTTGGATACATGTGGCTCCGTCACTGCCTGTACATCCTTCATTGGACGACTCCACATTGGCAGGGCCATCCACCTATTCATCATTGATTAGGACGACCCCGCAGTGGCAGGACTACACTCCTGCAACCAAAACTGACAACACAAGGTATAGATACGGTTTACAGAATCACCTCCCGACCCTCCTACACTCATTACTAAGTCCGAACCATTAATCATCAATGTTAATCATTTCCCCAATCTCAGCACATCACAAACAGCCCACAATCATCAACCAATCCATCAATTAACAAAGCCCCTTTTACTCTCAACCAACAATCATCAAACAACATATTTCATAGAACAGTCAATTGCAGAACAGTTTTCCCCTTTTACTCTCTTCCAATTTCATGCAAAGCCCTACATTCTTCTAAGTCTGAATTACAACTCCTCACACCGACCATACTACCTATCGTATGCTAAACCCTCACCTGACAAGAAGACAAGGCTCTAAACTCTTCTAGAAAACCCGAACAGCCAAACTCTACAGCTCCAAAAATGTAGCTCTTCCTTCTGCCACTGACAGAAGCCTACTCCGAAATATCCTGAACCATGACATGCGATATCTTCCTCTCATCACCATGAACCCGTAGCAAGAAACGGATCGCCAATCAGAGCTCTACAACTCCCGGCATCAAGGATTGAAGTTTGGAGGTTTTTGGTTCGTCAAAGGGATTTTCGGTGAAAGAGAAAGAAGGGGAAGTTATGGAAATCCGTGAAAATCAACCTTTTATAGTCAGACCATGATACACGGCATGTATTATAGATACACGGCGTGTATTGCTGATACACGACCATGTATCATAGTTTGCCCACCTTAACAAATTTTCGCGTACTCGCTTGTAACTTCAACCCGACTCAACTATGAACGTCCCAGACTTCAATGGGGCCTCAAGAACATTGTTTCCAATGTCTAAACCATCCAAACTCGAGTTCCAAACCATTCGGTTGGGCAGGGATGTTACACCGCATACTACAGATCCTTTCGTGGGACATTCGGCGGCTTGGCGCTCGAATAATATATAAACTTTCCAGAGGGAGTGATCAAAAGCTGGGATAACTTTTCTAGACTGTTCGTAACGAAGCTGAGAATAATATAGCAATCCAGAACAACATGTTCCTGTTCTGGAAACTGAAGCAAGGAAATGACAGATCCCTTAAGCTACTATGACAGGTGGTATTTAATACTCATCATTTCATATGATTAGCATGTCTACCTGTTTATTTTAGAAAAAACATTTACCTAATTAGGGTGATTAACAACGAGATTTTAACAAGTGTATAATAGTCTATTAGTCTAACTTTGAAGCATTATGTTTTTTTTCTTCGAAAGATTGAAGCATTATGTTCTATACCAACTATTTACCATGACAAATCCCCACACACTGTAGATAAAAATAACTTTCTTCTTACATACTAGCTTTTTTGCCCGCCCGTTGGCAGGTTTTAGCAAATCAACATTTTTATTTTCTCTCTCATTCATTATCTATCCCACTTTGATTTCAATGTTTTTCATTTTGTTAAATTCATATAATATAG
Organism: Linum lewisii; assembly: GCA_034768395.1. NCBI lineage: Eukaryota > Viridiplantae > Streptophyta > Magnoliopsida > Malpighiales > Linaceae > Linum > Linum lewisii. The sequence continues at coordinate 73,745,191 of CM068296.1, read as the reverse complement.
AAACACCAAAGTGTTAACTCTAAGTAATATTCAATATGTACCTAAGCCTATTGCGAAAGTCGCCAAGTAATTGTAAAAATTATATGCTAAGTAATTGGTTGTCAGTTTGCCAAGCTGTCCAACCAGATCATATCGGGTTTTACTACTCTGAGAAAAATTGGAAATAATAAAAACTTAATTCCTATTTTTTTTAACATATCAAATCGAAGATATATCACAATTGATGAAAATTTACGTTCAGTATATTATACATATAAAATATATTTTTAGTTAATCATCTTTATTATATATTAATTTCTCTATATTGGTAAAAAAATATATTAATTTATTTTGTGAAATGACAATAATTATTTAACTACTAACAATAATAATATTTTCTTTTATCAATCACACTAGTTATATAGATGGTTATAATGTAGGAAAGTAATACCCAATTACCCACAAAGGACAAATAAATTATGAAAACATTTTTAATTATGTAAAGAAAATCAAATTGTTTGATATACATCAACGTTAAAAAAAATTTGGGAGTTTAAATTAAATGATTTTTTTTTAGAAATCTATTATTGGTTGATGTCCAAATTTAAGGAGAAGTGTGAAAATATAGATTCATGTCCGACCCGTTGGCTGGTGTGTGTTCGACTAAGTAGCTAAATATATTTTCAAATATTTTTTATAATTATTAGTAAAAAAAGCTTTAGATTATAATATGACACTTTCTTATTATTAATAAATGTTATGTCTTCTTTGTTAATATGATTTGAATAATATAAGCATAAAATTATGACAATATTTAATCATATAAATTTAAATTTAATCATTAAATAATATATTATTATTATTTAAATAATAATATACTTTCCATTTCGTAAAATATTTTTACGGAATTAATTTTAATTCTTAATTTATGAATTATGTTATAAAAAATAATAAAGTAATGAAGAAAAGTGGGATTTTTTTGCATTTATTAGTAGAAATAAAAATAAATTCATTCTTTGGCTAAATTCCTTAAATAAATGGGAGGGTAAGAAAGTTGACGTGACAATTTTTTGCCTCTAATTAGTTTTTTATATAGTAAAGATTTATTATTGTGCATTCGTGTATGAGATAAGTGAGGTATAATTTTAAACATGAGTATAATGGACGTAGTTTAAATATGATATTACTTATTTAATTTTAGTAGGAACTTAATTTTCAAATTCAAACCGATTACAACTTTAATTCATTATACAGGTTTTGTTATATCAATATAAATAATTAATCGAATGGTAGACTATGATATGACCTTATAACATTCGAACATTGAAACATTCGGACCAGACCCAATTTCTCCTTCAGACAATTAGCTCTTCACTTCAACTCATAAATCGAGCAATCTTTTGTTCCCTCTCGAAACTCGAATGCTCTAAAAATCATAGCTACATCTTGAAAATATCTCTGCAGTTTAGATGCATATTTTTCTTGTCCCCAAGCTTTAATTTAATCAGGGATTATCGGGAGTGGAATCCTCCGACTAAATCGGCTTCGACGCATAGGACGACTGAACTAATTCATCTATAAGATAGATTCATCAAATCCACCACTTACTGTATAAAATAGTTTCATCTATAGGGGTATGATGACAACATTAATATATGTTAGTATGACGCTAATTAGCTGATTATATGAACAACATATCTTTGACTTAATAGTATGATGCTTAACTAGTTATATTAGTTGTATATAATCAAAGTGAATTCATATATGAATTCATTATCAAAAGTATTTATACTTCTTTATAGTATAACATCAACTATATATATTAGTATGATGCTTAGTAGCAACAATATACATTAGCATGAGTATATTATTCTAGATTATACTTTATAGTTGTGTATATGATAACAACAATAAGGTTTGTTTGATGCTTTTAATATATTCATTGTTCATTTGCTTGTAGATCTGTGGTAATGGTATGCATATGCATTGGCGTTTATAGTAAGCTTAAGAATGAGAGTTATGAGATTGGAAGAAGAAGAATGAACGTTGACGTTTGAGATTCGGATTTATGTTTGTTGGACTTTGCAATTTGGTTGATTTTTTTAACCGTTGGGGCTTTAATAGTATTGGTATTTATGTTTGCTAGTTTATGCTATTTTGGACTCGTTTTCCTGTTTAATAGGCAAATTTCGTCACAATTATGCAAATCTGAGTGAATTGGAATCCACACAAATAAGAATCACAATTCCTTGTTTTCCTGCAAAATTGACACCTTGGAATTGAAACTTAAGCCCGCTTGAAATGACTAAAATATCCCTAACCATATCCCCTTCCTACCAACCTGATCCTTCCTCTTTCTTTTTGGTCTTTGGTGCGAAAATTAATGCGCACTAAGTTTTACTCACTAGATTGCTCTAGCGAGATCGTTATTTCCCAAGGGTCTCTCTTTTCCTATTACTCAACGGTTGTGGAATAAGCTATTCAGGGGATTTGTAGTTTGGTTTGAATTGAGTTTTTGAACTAATGAAACTAAGAAAGCAATTAAATCAAGCAAGCAAACAAAACAAATTGGGGTTTTGCAGATAGACTAAGGCGGTTGTTCAGACTCGAATCCACGCTAGTTCGGTTAAGATGGATGAAGTTATGCAATCTCAGTTTCAACAGACTAGATGACTCGACATTTCCTTTTGTAATCTCTACTCCATGGCCAGGCCGTAGAGATTCTATTCTATCAAACCTACAAGCTCCTATGGTCAAGCTAATTTGCAAGTAATCAAGAACGAACAAGAACGATGAAATGCCACACGATCATGCAAAGAGATTAGGTCTGTCCAATCCAATGGTCAAGCTATTGGTAGAACCTAACGACCTCCTAAACTCTAGAATGAAATGCGTTCATGGTTAGACCCGCAAAATCAAAGATAAACACAGAAACTAACAATTGATGAAGTTGTCAGGATCAAAACGTTTAAATTAGGGTTTAGGAGAAAACTCATATAAGTCTGAATAAACATCGATTAACATAAACAGGTTAGAAACCTGAAATCATCCATACAAAATCCTAGCTAACGCTTCATCTCATCTAAACAACCATAAGAGTTTAGCTCGACATCACTATAGAAGAAATCAGAGAAACAATGGAGAAGAAAATCTGAGAAAAAGACATCATACTCCGAGAACACCTAATCCTGATGACTCTAAGAAAACTCCTGAGCTAATCCTCGCTTCCTCTCCTCGTCCTCTGCTCCATCTCCACGCTGCCTTCTCTGTCTATTTTTTCCCTCAGCCCTCTGTCTACTTCTGGCCGAAGCCAAACTCCCCCCATCTGATGATGAGACTTATGTTATTTATATGAGTGAATAGGCGACAACTTCAGCCTAAACTCTAATTATTTCTTCATCATTAACTGGCCCATGGGTTATCATGATAATGATGATGATGACAACACTCCTTTTCCAAACCGAAACTCCCCTACGTGATAGTTGTAGTGGGCAAAATAAATCTCCACTCCAATTAATTTCAATTCCCCCATTCTGAATATAAGCCCACTTTGTATGTAAGTCCACTTTCTTGTCCAAGAAATTAGTGATTAGCGTGAACATCTCATTTTACTGATTGTCTTGTTTAATTCCCAATATCGTAAATCACCTGAAATACATAAAAAAATGCAAAACAACGTAAAACAGTCTAAAGGAGCCAAAGGGTACACAACACACGCAAAATCATGCAAAACGATCAAATAAAGTATGAAAAATGTCATCTAATGAGGGACTGAATACGTAAATAATTAGACGCATCAAATCACCCCACACTTAGACTTTTGCTTGTCCTCAAGCAAGAACTCTAGTGCAACAGTGCACCAGCCTGAATGAGCAAACCGAAAACCTCTTGGATCCTAGAATGATGTATATGGTGCTTCTATCAAACAAGAGGATTACCCGGATGACCACACAGTTAAAACCATACTTTTGCTGGAGTAAAAGAGGAACATGACTTTATCGAGCTAGTGAGCAACCTGACTTGGTAAAGGCAAGACAATACTTACTTCCGCTACACTTACTCTAGAAAGCAACATGACACTTACTAGATAAGGGAACAAAAATTAAAAAATAAAAACAAAATTTGTTTCTTTCTTTTTTTGTTTTTTTCTTCTTCTTTTTCAATTATTTATTTTCGAATGGTCGGTACAGTGTGGATACCACCATGTATGAAGCAGCCGGAAACCTTTGGAATTCCGCGTTATCCTAGACCCCAGCCACGATCGGGAGTAGGTTAGAAGAAGAATGCCACATTGAGACTTCCCTTTGGGACTACAGCAATGGGCAGACACGTATGCCAGCTCGTGAATCGACCCACAACTTCAATACCAAATCATTCATTTTTCAAATTTTCTCTGATTGGAACATCAACAACAATTTAAAACATGAAATTAAAAGATCCCTTTTCTAGACTTGATCATGGCATTTAAACTAGAGAATTTGAGCATCAGATAGACCAAGTCTTCCACAAAACCAAGTCAACTGTTCACTAACACGATAAGGGCGAGTTTCTAGAAACTACGAGCAAGAATAACGGGAGATGGTCATAATACGGGTTCTCACATACACATTTGTTTAAGCCAAAGCACCACATTAATCTAACCATATGGAAAACGGTAAGCCGCTCAAGAAGATATTAAGCAATGCGAAGAGATACTTGGAAACGAGAATGGGAAGCAGTGAAAGAGTGAAAAATAAAGCACAATCACCACCCATTTAACGACAAGAACTCAATTAACCAACATGCATGCATTGCAACAAGACCACCCCACACTTAATATAGACATTGTTCTCAATTGACCAAAACATAATGGGGATGATACAGTGTACCTGGAATTGGCTAGTGGGAGGTGAGGAGGCAAGGTGAGCACTAGTGATGACGACCGACGAACAGTCATGACGGAAGCTAAGAACAACCTGAAACAGGAGAGAACCTCACAACAAGATCAGAGCATTCAAGGTACAAAATAGACCACTGACTCAAGAACCACAAAATTTCGACACAAAAATAAAACAACTGACTCAAAATAAACTCCATACATGGGTTGCCTCCCATGAAGCGCTCTTTCTTTAACGTCTTTGAGCTAGACGATACCTGATTATGGACCCCAACTCAAGAGTTCCTTGAAGTCAAACAGCTTCTTCAAGGCTGTCGGTTTAGTTCCAAATAACACATCAGAAGGAGCAAGATGTAGTCGATGGTGCTCAAGTAGATCATGGTTCTGCTCGGATGACCTTTTCTTCTCAAATTTTCCTACTGGAGGAGGAAAGAGATAGTATGGTGTGTTATAATCGATGATTGCAGTCTGCTCCACACCAATGTCATCCAAGTTGCTCTGGCAGTTGAGCACATACGCCTCAAAATCATTGCCCTCCTCAGTTTTGGTTGTCTAAATTACCAATGAGGTTGACTCCTCGACATCCACGTGCTCATCTTCCGCTTCAATTGCAAGATGGATCTGCTCCACATCATCCTCTACCACCATTGTCAGATATTCTTCATCAGATAACTCTAGCTCACAACAACCATGAGCTAGATTATCCTGGACTTTTTCTAGCACCACTCGAGCAATTTCCTCGATTCTTTGACTCAAATTCTCAATCCTGGCCTTAGTCTCCACCTTTTCAGCTTGAATTTTTGCCAAGAGTTGTTCCAAGAGGAAGTCTGTATGAGACTTCTGATGTTGGTACTAGTGGGAGGGTTGAGGCTCTTCTTCGTAATCCTGGTGGTAGTGTATAGCTTCTGGTTTCAAACCAGGAACTCAAGGTTGGTGGTTCCTCATTCTAGTTTGGCATAGATGGTTGCCATGATATACTCCACTCTTGGTTGTAATCATTAAATGGCATTCCATTGTTGTACCACCCTAGGTTGCTATTGAACCTGTAGTCCTGCATCTCAAAACTCAAGAGCACTACCCAGGTAAATCATGATAAAGATGGAGAGAAAAGAGATGATGAAAAGAATGAATGAAAAGCTTAAACGCACAATGCCTTTCCTAGAAAAAGAAAAGTCCCCAGCAACGACGCCAAAAATTTGGTGCGAAAATTAATGCGCACTAAGTTTTACTCACTAGATCACTCTAGCGAGATCGTTATTTCCCAAGGATCTCTCTTTTCCTATTACTCAATGGTTGTGGAATAAGCTATTCGGGGGATTTGTCGTTTGGTTTGAATTGGGTTTTTGAACTAATGAAACTAAGAAAACAATTAAATCAAGCAAGCAAACAAACTAAGACGGTTGTTCAGACTCGAATCCATGCTAGTTCGGTTAAGATGGATGAAGTTATGCAATCTCAGTTTCAACAGACTAGATGACTCGACATTTTCTTTTGTAATCTCTACTCCATGGTCAGGCCGTAGAGATTCTATTCTATCAAACCTACAAGCTCCTATTGTCAAGCTAACTTGCAAGTAATCAAGAACGAACAAGAACGATGAAATGCCACACGATCATGCAAAGAGATTAGGTCTGTCCAATCCTATGGTCAAGCTATTGGCAGAACCTAACGACCTCCTAAACTCTAGAATGAAATGCGTTCATGGTTAGACCCGCAAATCAAAGATAAACACAGAAACTAACAATTAATGAAGTTGTCAGGATCAAAACGTTTAAATTAGGATTTAGGAGAAAACTCATCTAAGTCTGAATAAACATCGATTAACATAAACGGGTTAGAAACCCGAAATCATCCATACAAAATCCTAGCTAACGCTTCATCTAATCTAAACGACCATAAGAGTTTAGCTCGACATCACTACAGAAGAAATCAGAGAAACAATGGAGAAGAAAATAGGAGAAAAAGACATCTTACTCCGATAACACCTAATCCTGATGACTCTAAGAAAACTCCTGAGCTAATCCTCGCTTCCTCTCCTCGTCCTCTGCTCCATCTCCACGCTGCCTTCTCTGTCTATTTTTTTCCTCAGCCCCTCTGTCTACTTCTGGCTGAAGCCAAACTCCCCCATCTGATGATGAGACTTATGTTATTTATATGAGTGAATAGGCAACAACTTCAACTTAAACTCTAATTATTTCTTCATCATTAATTGGCCCATGGGTTATCATGATAATGATGATGATGGCAACACTCCTTTTCCAAACCAAAACTTCCCTACGTGATAGTTGTAGTGGGCTAAATAAATCTCCACTCCAATTAATTTCAATTCCCCCATTCTGAATATAAGCGCACTTTGTATGTAAGTCCACTTTCTTGTCTAGGAAAGTAGCGATTAGCGTGTACATCTCATTTTACTGGTTGTCTTGTTCAATTCCCAATATCGTAAATCACCTGAAATACAAAAAAAAAATTGCAAAACAACGTAAAACAGTCTAAGGAGCCAAAGGGTACAAAACTCACACAAAATCATGCAAAACGATCAAGTAGAGTATGAAAAATGTCATCTAATGAGGGACTGAATACGTCAATAATTAGACGCATCAGTCTTAGAGGGGCTGTAATTGCAATCGGAGCGGCAATCCCCTTCTTCTTCTTCAAACTCAAAACCCCCTTCTTCTTTTTCCTTTTCTTATTCAAACCAAAAAATCTAGATTTGTTATTTCCTCAAAACAAGAAACACACATCTCAGATGAGAGGCGGCGAAGCTTGGTCGAAGAGGGGTTGCATCGGCTCTTCTCTCTCCAACATCTCTTCGTTGATTGATTCCATCTCCCCACAACTTTCTGCTAGATCTAATCGATTCCTTCCCACAATCGCCACACTTCCCCATCATCGTTGATCCTGGCGCGACGACACCACCGCCGAACCCTACCTCGTAGGCGGACTACGACATGTTCAAATTCAAACGAGAGAAGATAAGAAAACGGGCTTGATCGTTTCTGTACTTTGCCGAAGGTTGAAAAGGGGGAGGAGTATTGGCGAAAATTCTATCAGCATTTTGGTGGTATATCTCGCAGTCGCGACGACTACTTTTCTGGACATGGCCGACCCGCTAGACTGGGTCCTTCGATTTTTACCGGTGAACTTTGATTTTTCCTTCGTTGTGCTCCCCCTCTTCCCATCCTAGACTTTCGTGCCCTTCTCCTTTTTTCATAAATTCCCCATTCGAAAGAATCTGAGGACGAGGAGAGCATTTCGGCGGGAAGAATCCAAGGATGACGACGTTGACGGCGGAGGAGATGGTTTGGACGCCGGAGTGGGGGTGTCGGGGGTGATGCCGATAACAGTTCAAATGAAAATAGAGGAAGAAGGAGAGAGTGTTTTGGAAGAAGGGCACCGGTTGTAATTCCGGTGGAAAAAAGCCAATTCCCTTTATTTTGAAGAGGAATTAAATTCCTCCACAGATCTGGAATTTTGCGAGGAATCAGAATTAAATTTCATTGCTAATTGGAAGAAGAAAACAAGAAAAGACAGCTTTCCGTCGGAATTAATGGATTCTGCCACTTATTTCATGGGAATAAAACGTGGTTTTCATAGTTGTTGACTGTCAATAAATTACGATAATATGATTTCATGGTTTCAGTTATTCGTTATTCAGTTTTGGGCATAATTTCTGATTTTATGTTTTTATCAGTTTATCTTTCTATTTTGGATAATCCCGATGGACAGCGGATTTACTCAACACTTATTTCGTGGCGGGAATGGTTTAAATTTTGTACCTATTTAGTTTTGCGAGATCCATTGTTAAAATAAGATATACTTGTCTAGGATTAGATCTTGGTACTAATTCGTAACGATCAAAGTCGAAATGTGAACCTATTAACGAAGCAAATTCAATGAAGCAACAACTAGTATTATATAGAAGTGGCTATAAACTGGAAAGTCTTGACCAATTTGAAAGATCGTTTGATGTCGGTAAATAACGAAAATTTGAATTGTTTGATCAAGTAGGAGACGAGAATAGATAATACCCGTTTGATAAAGAGGTGGGGAGTGGATGTGATATCGAAGCTTGTGGGTATTGCCAATGTGAGTAATGGTTGGACTTTCATAAAAAAAATGAATATTGTTCGATTATACGGCGTTATACACAGTTCTGCACTTCTGCTCTTCTGCTAGGGTAATTAGGACTTAGGAAAAACCCATATAGATCACTCCACCTAGAAAGAAGAAGGAACAGTCAACCAATAAAGGGAAAACAAAAGAAAAACTGAATATCGACGGTACAAAAGGAGACAACGGTCGTCTTCTCGTTTAACCTGTTTGTCGTATCCACTGCGGGGTGGCGGTGAAGGAGCCTGGAATCGTGTTCGACGAAGAGAGAGATTGCCGAAGGCCACAGGTACGCAGGTTAAGCAAATTTGTTGCTGCTACCAATACTGTTCCAAGAACGATTTCTTGATTGTATTTCAACATGCATTCATTGCTTTCCTTCAATTTGTTTAATACCAGGGAGCCAAAGATTTACTAAACCCTAAGGAAAATTTAGTAGCAAGTGTTGGTGCATTTGCAGCTGTTCGATTTATGCTAACTTGAAAAATTACTCTTTTTTTTTTAGGCTATAGGATGAAGCTGATAAAGGGAATACCCTTGAAAACTGCTGATGCGGTGAGTGTAATCCATTTACTTTGGAAATGATTTCACATGGTGTTTGTTTGTGATCTACAATCAGTTTCAACTTTTACCATTTGTTATCTCCTGTCTATGAACTGTTATTGATGTCTAAAATATGCTAGCAGGTTATTGACTTGACTGTTGCTGTTAGAGAGTTACATGGACTTGGCTCTCAGGAGATTAATAAATTGCTAAGAGATTCTGAAAATTTCATTATTCATTTGCACACTGGAAATGAAGTAACCGTAAGGGTGCTCTGCCTCGAAAATACTTCCTTTAGGAGGATTCTTATCCTGCATCCGACTCTCACAACCCTTTTTATTCTCCAGATTGACATGGAAAGGTTAGCCACCCTTCTTCCGCTACACCTTATGGGAGTGCTGTTATCATCCCGTGGAGATGAGCCTGCCTTGAGATATTTACTGTGTGGTTTACGGCTGCTGCATGTCTTGTGTGACCTAGCTCCTCGTCATAATAAACTAGAGCAGGTTAAGTTTTAGTGATCCTCCACAAGTTCAGTTTTTTTTTCTCGGGAGCCTCAGTCTACATGTTTATTTCTTAGTTATTGGTTAGTTTATACCTGATCTACCTTCTCTTCTGCGATTAGTGTAACTATCTGGAGAGGTTGTTCCCAACTAAATGAAATTTCCCATTAATTTTGTTTCTGTAATCATTTTTAGATATTGCTCGACGATGTGAAAATATCAGAACAGTTGCTGGACCTCATCTTTTATTTACTGATTATAATTCACACTCATCAGAAGGTAATTCTTCATTGCTTACTAAGATTCACGTGTCACGCTTTCTATTTTAATAATATGACTTGATTTGTAATTCAGGAAAACCATCAGTCAAGCGCACCATCTTTTCTAGTTCCAGCTGCAGTACCATGCAGTCTATACCTATTGACAAGTGCAATATCTACCCAGTGGCAAGATCTTGTTCAAGTACTTCTTGCACACTCCAAGGTATGAAGTTGCCATGTATTTTTATATAATGTACTCATGATAATATTTATTGACCACGGTGGAAAAGCTTTCAGTTTCACTATGTAATTTTCACTTTCCATTCCCATTTATGAATTGCCAATGAGGTTGTTTTCTTACGTAACAGTTACAGTACAGGTAATGATTCTATCCATGATGTGAAGAAGCAGTGTCTCTGACTCTCTGTTATCTAATTCTTCCTTTTTATTCAACAAAGTAAATATAGTCCATTATTTTTACGTAGTCTGAGACAGCTTAAGCTCTGATACTTAATCTCTCTCCTTCGTATAGGTCAACCTATTTATGGATGCTGCTTTTGGAGCCGTTCATGTAGCTGTTAGATCTCTTCAGGTCAAGCTATCCGCTCAAATTACTAGCTCTCAGATGACATCAAATCCAACAGTTGAACAAACTGTTAACTATCTTTGCCAACAATGTGAAGCTTCGATACAATTTCTTCATTCTTTGTGCCAACAAAAGCTGTTTAGAGAACGTATTCTCAGGAGCAAGGTTTGCCAACACACTTCACTAACTTATGCCATTAATTTGGCTTATTACGTATCAGAGTCCTTGTTTAGAACTGTTAATGCTTTTATAGTGTTACTTATTCTCCGTTTAGGGAATGGGTTATGAAGGTAGTAAATGTTGTTGAAGTCAATTTTTCTCATTGCTGACTGGTAAACATGTATATGAGTTTTGTTTCCTAGAAATCCTAACACCGGCTTTATGCCTGGATTTATGAGTAAGGTTTTGTTTGTTACTTTAATGTCCAGCAATGGATGTGATTCTCTGGGAAGGGGAAATGTATTATTCCCTTTTTAGTTGGGGTGGGGGCAAATCAATGAAAGGTTTCATGTGTTACTTGCTATTGACATTCTCTTGTACATAGACCAACTTCATACTTGATTTTCAATTTGATCCTGCATTCGGAATCTGGTATTCAAAGGGGACACTGAGAAATTACGTGTAACATTGATCCGATACAATCCGCAGTTGCTCAATTCTTATATCCATGCTCTGCCAGGAACTGTGTGCAAAGGGTAGTATTCTTTTTCTGGTCCAAACACTCTTGAAGTTAAAGATAACAACTCCAGTTTTGGAATCTCCTAGAGTGGTTTCAAGTCTGTCTAGAATCAAAGCTAAAGCATTATCTATTGTAAGTCCACTCACGCGAAGTTTTGTTTGCACATGACATACCAGGTTCCACTGCAATTGAAGATAGGCATCCAATAAACTAATTATCTGTTTATTTTATCACTTTGCAGCTGTTAAATCTGTGTGAAGCTGAAAGCATTTCGTTTCTTGATGAGGTAGCAAGCTCTCCAGGAACCCTGGAGGTAGCAAAGTCAGTAGCATTGGAGGTCTGTTTTTTGTGCTGGCACTGTATCCTTTGTAGTTAGTCACAAATAGTTTAGTATGTTACTTGCTTAACGGAATCTAAGTGTTTTGACTGAACATTGGCAATCTAACATCATCACAATGAGTTTCATGCACAAATCCTCTCTTCACTACATGTACAATTGCGCAGCATTACTAATCTAAATGTCTGATTTTGGTGGAGATGCATTGACTGGACCTGCAGATCAAATTTTCTAGTGGTAAAACTGCTAGGGTACTGGTTTTTCTGTTTGGTATATGATACTTGTTCCACGCTTGTTGCGTGCAGGTGCTTGAAGTACTTAGAGTTGGCATTTGCAGAGGAGGGAGACGTGTTTCAGCTTGTCCTACCAAATCTTCCCCCACAGGTCTTCTCCAACTCAATGCACTTCGACTAGCAGACGTTTTCTCGGATGACTCAAACTTTCGGTCCTACATTACAACAAGCTTTGTAAGTGATTGTTAGATTTCATAGGCTTGCTTAGTCCTATCACGTGCTTTTGGTATGTGGTTCTAGTGAGTTCTTGTACAACACAACTGGGATATTCAAATTAATACAAGTGACATCTTTAATTGACAATACTACCTTAATGCGTTCCTTCACTTCCTATTTGCACCACTCCAGGAATGTTGTTTGTCTTTCCAAAAAAAAGGAATGTTGTTTGTGGTAATTTCTGCAAGTCACTGCATAACTTTCTTGCTTTTTTGTTCTGACGTGCATGCATGTGATGCTTTATGGATTAAACATCCCGGACTAGACATTCATGACTAGCTTGTTGTAATTTCTAACTTTTCTGACCTTCCAATCTGCCAGACTAAGGTCATGACTGCAATATTTTCACTTCCTCATGGAGAATTTTTATCAATTTGGTGCTCTTCTGAACTACCGCCAAGAGAAGAAGATGCTACTCTAGACTATGATGCATTTGCAGCTTCTGGATGGGTTCTGAATGCCTCATTGTCTTCAAAGATTTCAAGTACAACAACATTAGAAACTAACCTGATCTCGAATAGTATGCCACAAGCTTCCTATTCCCATCAGAGGACTTCACTATTTGTTAAAGTAATTGCCAACCTCCATTGTTTTGTTCCCAACATTTGTGAAGGTCAACTCTCTTCTCCTGATTCTCTTGTGATTAATAACATGTTGGCTCTGCTGGCTCTTCTTTTGACTTCAAACTTCAACTCCTTCTGCTTATTCTCAGAGCAGGAGAGGAATCTCTTCCTTCACAAGTTCCTTGAGTGTATGCGTCTGGATCCAGCGGAATCATTGCCTGGATTTTCTTTTAGCTATGGGACCCAAAAAGCTGCAACTGTTTGCAGGAACTTGCGTAAGAACACTCTTTATTTTCAATGTAGACATATTTGTTGTTTTTCTTGAGAAAATGCTACCTGTTTTTACTAAGGTTATTTTTGGTGACGTGCAGGTTCATTATTATGTCATGCTGAGTCCTTGGTCCCTAACTTCTTGAACGAAGAGGATGTGCAACTCTTGAGGTGATATAGTTTTTTTTCTTCTCTTGTTGCCTGGTTGGCAAATGTAGATTTAAATTCCTCGATGCACTTGCTTATTTGATTTTTCAAGATTTTATGTAGAACATTCAACTATAATGCATCCCCCTATTATAAAATGGTGGTAAAAGCTACATTAGTTTTTTCTAGTCTTATATTTTAAATATACATCTTTTTTACTAGTCCAGTAAAAAGGACAGACTGTGCTTCTCATTCAAATTCTGTCATATATTTTTGCTAACGTATTCTCTCCTCCATATTCTCTGGCAATAAGCATATGTAAGAGGGAGTAGGAATTTGCAGTATTACTGATATGTTTAACCACGAATGTGAGAGGATGGCTCCTTTTATCCAGCTATTTTTAATGTCTATTACTCAACAATTATTTGTTGCAGGGTATTCTTTAATCAATTGCAGGCCATGATTACTCGTTCCCATTTTGAGGTAAACCCAGTAAGATTTGTATATGATTCATCTTTCTGTCTACTGTTCCATTCTCAATATGTCACGTCGTTTCTTTTCCTCGGTGAACTGAATTTGCTGGAATTATTTTGCTGACCAAATTTAGGAAACGAAGTATGATAAATCAGTATCTTTGGATAAGTTCTCAAAGCTAGATATCAATGATCAGGTACTTGCTGGAGTTCATGCTATTCCATTCCATTCATGTACGGAGTTGGTTGAGTTCTGCTGTGACCAATTACACGAGTGTTTGTAGTTGTTTTTCTTCCCGAATGAGGATGTTTCTAGTTTTTGAACCTGCATAATTTTGGTTTCCAGAGGGCCCGAGTGCTCTTGATGATGAAATGCATTATACTAAACTTGACAGTTTAATTAGAGGTGCCAACATGTTCGGGTTGTAGGTCAATTGACATTTGGGCCAATCGGGTTATGAGTGTTGGTGGGTTACTGGTCATTGACCTTTTTGTGAATTTAGTGGGTTGGGTTGGACAAATCACAAATCAATTCCGCTGGGCCATATTTTGATTTTTCTATGGAATATGAGCCAGGGGTTAATCGAATTATAGGTTAGTCTAATACAGGTCAGTCAGGTTTCAGGTTATTTTACCTCTCGGTCAATTTGACAGCTCCATCGGGTTAATTCCTCAACCCACCTTGGTTTACTTTTCTCTTTGAAATAAAATGTGCTGATGTATAACGTTTTCTTCGTAGGAGGTTCAAAGCGCTGGTGGCGGCTCATCCCCTTCGCAGAAGAAGGAACTTTCAAATACTACTAACAGAATTGACAACCAGGAGGAAACTTCGGAGATTTCTGCTCGAAAAGAAGAGCAACCTAATTCGAAAAGGGAGGACATGAGTCAAGGGGACATTGTGCGGCATGGGTTAACTGCCTTCAGGGAGAGTGACAGTGATGCTCAGAATGTTGAAACAAGTGGCTCAGACACAAAAGCTGGAAGAGGGAACAATTTCATTGATCATACCGAGCTCTCCAACCATGGGGAAATGACAAAGAAAGTGGGGCTCAGGGAGTTCAGGAGGATGAAAAAATTGAAGCTGGTCAATCTGAAGAGAAGCAGCCAAGGAAACGGAAACGAACAATAATGAATGACTATCAGATATCACTTATTGAGAAGGCCTTGCTCGATGAACCAGACATGCAGCGGAACGCGACATCCATACAGATTTGGGCAGATAAATTAAGTCTGCACGTAAGTAGATGCTCCTTTGGCTAGAAATTAATTGGAATTTGCTTTTCTTTGTGTTGATACATTATCCCGTGACAATTTTCACCAGGGTGCAGAAGTGACGTGTTCGCAACTCAAAAATTGGTGAGGAATTGTACACTTGTGATATTCTTGGAAGTTATTGCAGTTGGTGATGATATCCATTATGATTACTCTTGTGTAATGACAGGCTTAACAATCGAAAAGCACGACTAGCACGTGTTGGCAAGGATGCACGTGCGGAGGTTGACAATGCGTCTCCTCAAGTGAAGCAAGCTGTACAACAGCAATCGCAATCTCGCGATCGCGACTCACCTGAGAGTCCTGCTGAAGATAATGCCCCATCCAGTGGCAGAGTTGCACAAAGCACCAAAACGGGTATAAGTGAGAGTACATGGATTCATACAACAACAAGGGATCTTGTAAGTTGTGGTGTGACACAGCCTCTCCAATATACTCCAGGACAGCGAGTTGTGCTCGTGGATGGGCAAGGTTTGGAGGTTGCCAAAGGGATGGTATGTCAGGTGAAGGGTAAATGGTATGGGAAGAGCTTGGAAGATGATGATTTGTATGCTGGGTTGTGCGTCGTAGAAGTGGCTGAGTTAAAGGCTGATCGATCGACCAGGCTTCCATATCCATCAGAGACAACAGGTGATACTTTCGGTGAGGCAGAATCTTTAATTGGAGAGATGAGAGTATTGTGGGATCCCAAGAAGTTGTATCTGTTGAGGTCTGGGTGATGGTTTTGTGTCTCTTATTGAATCCATAGTAGTTTAGCTGTGTACGTTGCTTTCTGGGAACCAAACAATTACCAGTCTCTACGTCACAGACATACAGTATACAAAAAACTTAGGCGCTGTTGTCCGACGTGGCAGTAAGGCCTTTGAAGGACGACATCAGTTTTAAATACAATTGGTCATTTTATTTCCTTATTGTGGACAAATTTGACATCTTTTTTGTTCATGAGAATATTAATCTCCATTATTCATTTTTACTTTAATTTCAAATTAAATATAATGAAGGCAGGATCCTATGGGTAGCCTGGCTCTATTATTACAGAATTAAGAGGTGATGTTTCTGGTCAATTACCTCTGGCACATGATCATGGCATTGGAAACGTCTCTTAAAGCTTCGAGATCAAGTTAAGCCCTTTTATAACTGTTGATGCAGATGGGGAGTTGCAGTGGAAAGGTATCTATTAGAAGAAGCTTAGGGTAAGTACTGTGTGGGATACTATCAGGCCAAAAGGGATAATAGTGGATTTGTTTAGTAGTGTTTGGACTGGGTTTAATAAAGAGGGGTGGTGGTTTGGTTGATAATGACTGACCGCCTTATGACAAGAGATAAAATTAAGGCATGAGATCCTTTGGTTGATGCTACATGTGTTTTGTGTAATGAAGAGGAAGAGAGCAAGGAACACATCTTTATTGAATGTGAGTTCACAAAGGTATTGCTCAGACACTTCTTCCAGAGCTACAAGATGGATTCTTTTGAGAGGATGGTTCGACAGATTAGTGCATTGGGAGGCAGTATTAGAGCAAGTGCGGAGAAACTCCTTTGGAGAATATTGATTTGTAATGTGTGGAAAAAGAGATGTAGGGGTCGTTTGGTTTAGTGTATCTGCAAATCAGTGCATTTATAGAAAACATGCACGTTATCTTCAAAACTATATTTACTAGAAATTAGGTGTTTGGTTAGTGGATGATTTGTGAATTCCCTTTTGTATTATATTTTTGGTTTATTTGTGTGGGTCAATGAAGAGACATATTTACCCTCTTCCTTATTTTGAGTGATCTAGTTACAGTTGGAATTGTGAACCATTACTCCATTAGTAGCCGTTTCTTTAATGGAAGGCTATAATCACAATGATTGTTCATAATGGGCAATTCTTTAATGGGCAATAGGGTTTAGTGAGTCCAACTCTGTCGACTTGAGCAAAGAGCTTGGGCACCTCGAGCTTTAACAACGACAAATGGAGGAGATGATTCAGTTTTCTAGGCTCTGAATTAGAACAAGAAGCAAAAAAAGGGAAGAAATCGATCCTCCAAACCAGATGAAAGTTATGGAAGAAATTAAATCAAAGATGAGGTTTATCCATTCTATGGTTCTAGCGACAAAGAATTATGATTCATCGATTCCATAACTGTTAAAAATCGTCGTCGAGGAAACGATTCTTGGTGAAATTTTATGTGCTGTGAAGAGGGAAGAGGGAAGAGTAATAATAGTTATTCTTGGTAGAGGGACATTTATGACATTTGACAAACTAGGACCCACAACATAACAATCATTTTTTCAAATCCGTGGTCTTCCCACGGATTGTCAAAAGCCCTATTGCCCCTATTTTTAAATTACAATTCAGCCCACATAACATGTATTTAAGCTGCTGGGTGTCACAAAAAAACGGTGGATTTATAAAATCCATGTGATTCTGTAAAACCTGGGTAGAATACATGACAACCAAACGACACCGTAATAGGATTTTTGGGGGAAGAGCATAGGACCTTTCCGCATATTATAGAGGTGATAAAGGGGGAGATTAGGGCTGGGAAAGCGGTTAAGGTTAATTGCTAAAACCGATTTAACCAATCAAAATGGTTAACCGATGTAAAATTCGGTCAGCTTACGGTCAATGATTTATCATCTGGTCGGTCATCGGTTAATGGCCGGTTAACCGCCGGTTAACCACATTTGACCGATATTGACCGACTTAACTAATACACATTACACAACACTACAACAGATTTCATTCCAACCACGCCTCCACTCTCTCTCTCTCACGCCTCACACACTCTCTCTCTCTCTCTCACGCCTCACTCTCTCTCTCTCTCTCTCTCACACTCAGTCGACAGAAAGAAAGCATTAAGAGACGTTCACCATTTTTTCTGTAAAACATATTAGGGTTTTTTCTGAACAGAGGCGGCGGGAGCAGCAAAGGTCGTTCCAAAGACCTTAGAGGCGGCGGCGTTGGCTTAGAACGGTGACGGAGGTGGCCGGAGTCGCTCGCCATCAGCCATGGCTTGATCGGAGAAGAAGGGGGGACCTTGGCCGCTCCGTCCTCCTTTGCCTCTGATCGCTTCTGCATCTTCTCTCTTCCTAGCCTTCGACCGACAAATCTAATTCCATTTTTTAGGAAGGAACAAGAGGTTCATTAGATCTTGTCTGGATCTCCACTAGATCTCCTTTTGATCTAATCTCCAGATTTGGATCTGGATTTTGATCAAAACTCCTGGATCTGGATTTGTTTCTCCTTTCTTGGCGTTTCCTTCAGATGGCGGCGAAAATCAGTCAAAAACCTTCGGTCGAATTCGGCCAGTCGGTCAAAATCGATCGATTTTTGGTCAATCGATCAAAATCGGTTGATTTTTGGTTAGTCGGTCAAAATCGGTCAGTTGGTTAAAATTAATTCGGTCAAATTTTTGGTCGGTTAAACGTAAAAAAAAGTGGTCGGTCAATTTTCGGGTTTGACCGAATTCGGTCAAAAACCCAACATTAAAAAATCGGTCGGTCAGTTGGTCAAAACAATTTTAAGGGCGGTTAACCATTGGTTAACAGATTTTCATCGGTTTTTGACCGCACCGACCGATTCCCAGCCCTAGGGGAGATTAATAGCTTTGCCCTTAGTCATAAGGACGAAAGTAGTATAGTGGGGTAGTATAGTTTGTTATATCTTCTTCTTGTTTCGATGTACTGTTATTCCACGATTTTGATGAATACAAACTAGCTCAATTCATTAAAAAAAATATAATGACTTAAATTAAATGGCTATCTAGGTAATTAAACATGAAAATTTAATCCTAATTATGGAAGTAGTTTTCATTTTAATTAATAGTAATTGAATATTTTTTTAATAGTAATATAACACCTTGAGATTATGGTAGTTGCTCGTACCTCGTCCTCCGGCATTTCCAAGGTACCATTCTAATCCTCGCCCCTTTCGCTTTAATGCGGCCTTTCGCTATAATACTATAAGGAGTACCCAAGCATGCAGACGCAATCTAGCAAGTTGGCGCAAGTCATCTCAAAGCATGCGTATTCCCTGAAGGGATGGGGACACATAAACGAAAGTTGCTGTAACAGAATTGCCCGCCTCCCATTCGATTTCTGTGTGGATAAACTGCTTGGACGAGGTGAGAATCCTGATTGTAGTGATTTCATCATTCCACAGGAGCCAAACGCCTCTGCTAAAGCCCTCAGCTTCAACAATGAAGGAGGAGTGGAACCCCAACTTATCCCGAACCGCAGCTCCAACAGCTCCGCTAATCCGAGGCTCGAGTAACGCCACCACTTGCGATTGGTGAACCTGCATGTAGTGTTTAAAAGCAACAAGAAAGGATTTGTTACTGGCACCCCGACAATTCCAGCTGAACAAACATTCAATAAAAAGGAAAAAAAAGAGGAACGAGCTCACCCGTACAACCTAGGCGCCTGTCGGCCTATTAAGATTCCAAACCCAGTCGGACTTCTTCTCCGTCGATTGGTTATCCATCAAGATTCCATCAGCCCTCGGCAAAGCGTCCGTGATGGTCCTTCCCTCTTTTGGAATAACCTCCTCATCCACCATCACCTCTTCCACGATCGGCCTAGCCATCTCGATGCTCTCTCCTTCAATTGGAATTTTAATCAAATCCAACACCATTGTCGTCGACGGGACAGCTTTGGGCGGGATAAGAGCCTTAGCATCATCCAGAACTTTGGGCTTGGTGGCTCCCTTGGAAATATCGGAGGACGAGGTACCGACGGCTACCATACTTACTTGATTTCCGGAACAAGAACTGTAGGCTGGCACTGTGATGGGCCCAGCCCGACGAAGTCCTAAGGCCCACACGACGGCCCACGAGGCGACCCACATGGCGGCCCGAACACAGCGGCTAGGGCAGGGGGTCCGGACCCAGGCGGTAAGTCAGATGGGCCGAACAGGCAGGCCCAGGAAGTGGAGTGAAGCCCAAAGCGACGGCCCAGCTCGGCGGCCTCCTAGGGTTACTCGGCGACACTTAGGTTTCCAAGACAGAGCGGACACGTGTCAACATCCTACGGGAGCTACAAACGAGTGGCTAAGATTCAGCCTTGGCGACCAAGGCAGGGGTACTATAAATACCCCCGTACACCCTATTAACCAGGACACAACACTTTTACCCAGCGGACAAACGCTCCGCGGTACGTTACTCTCCTTCCTCTCCCATTCCTTAAACTGATCGCCTCCCCTTTTCCTTGAACTGACTACCCCTCACGCTACTTACGAGGTACAACACTCCGCGAGGACCAACAAGCTTGGGCCTCCATTATTGGACCAGGCGACCAGGCTGGAACAATTGGCGCGCCAGATAGGGGGCGGTCAGGCGACTTTTCAAGGCGAATGGCTTCATCGGCGATACCCACTCTGATGGGCGAGGATGGCGAAAGAGGAGATGGAGTAACGCCCATCAAGTATGTCAACTCAGGTTCTCGAGCAGACCCAAACCTCACAAGAAATATGGAGCGCGAATTCGAGGGCGACTCGGAGTCCCAGAGTACTATTCCGACCGGCGATGCCTATGAGCTGTTGGAGCAGCGATTTCGATCCCTTGAGCAACAGAATGCTGAACTCACACAGATGTTGAAAACGGTGATCGCTCAGCAAGCTCAAGCTCTCAGGACTAACACTCAGGACAGGCAATCGCCACAGGACTCCCATTTGGAAGCGTTGCAGCAATTCCTCCCTGCTACTCAAATCTCCCCTGCACAGATGGCGGTTCACCAACCTCTGTCCAGGGCGATACTCGCCGAGCCACTACCTAAGGGGTTGGTTCCGCCCAACCTAGATAGGTATGTAGGTACTGGCGACCCAGACGAGCATTTGCAAGCCTTCCAGATCGCCATGCAAATGCAGCAGGCCGGCGACGCCGCATATTGCAGAGCTTTTCCGGCGACATTAGGAGGGCGAGCCAGGGAGTGGTACATGAATCTACCAGAGGGCATCATAACATCGTGGGAGGGCTTTGCGAGGATCTTCTCACAGAAGAATGAGTGCAAGAAAACAAGGACGGTCCCGTTGCAAGCGCTGGTGAGCTTGAGGCAAAAGCCGAACCAGTCGCTGAAGGAGTTCTTTGATGAATGGACTGGGGTCGTCCAATCCATCAAGAGGGTAGATCATGAAATCGCTGCGGCAAGTTTATTCCAGTCGACTCATAACGGCAGGCTGCGGGAGTCGCTGCTACAGGTGGCTCCGAAGTCGCTATCCGACTTGGAAACCAGAGTACACAAAATTATTTTGATTGAGGAGCAGTTAGCAGAACCTTTACATGGAGCGGCGAAGATGGAAGAAAAGCCCGTTACAGGGAACAAGCAGGCCAAAGGGCAGCCCTCCGAGACACGGCCATACGGGAAATATCGCCCAGGGGAGCAAAGGCGTTACCAAGAGAAAGGATACCCAGGGGAGCGTAGGGGTTATCAGGAGAGAGGATATCAAGAGGAGAGGGCAGATTATACACCCCTCTCAGAGTCGCGAAGGAAGATTCTGCTGTACATGAGCACAAAGGACACCCCATCAACTGGCCGGGGCCAATGTTCACCTCGGCGGATCAGCGAAGTCGCCAAAAGTTTTGCGATTTCCATGACTCTCATGGGCATACCACCGAAGACTGCAGAGAATTGAAAAATGAAATCGAAAGGTGGATAAACGAAGGACGTCTCAGGGATTTCATTGTCAGCTCAAAGCGGAAAAACAAGCCGCAAGAAGATGATCGCCGAGGACAAGGAGAATCACAAGACAAGAAGGGTGATGTTTTCACCCGACTTAAGGAGCCTATGGACAATGAAGATAACAAGAAAAAGCCTCGACCTGAGGTAAACCACGTTTATCAAACCATTTTCGGTGGGGAAAGTTGCCCAACAAAGAAAGTCAAAAAGGAGGAAACAAAGGAGGTGATGATGATAGACCAAGTCAGTCGCCCAACGTTGGGATTCTCGGAAGAAGACATGGCCAGGGTAGGAGGCCCAAGTTTGGAGGCGATGGTGATTCAAGTAATCACACACAATAGCCGAGTGGAGCGAGTGATGGTTGACGAAGGAAGCTCTGCGGACATTATTTTCTGGGAGCTGTACAAAAAGATGAGCTGCCAGCTAGCTTGCTCAGGCAGACAAAAACTACCATCTCAGGATTTTCAGGACACACAGTTCCCATCAAGGGAATAGCCACGATGGCAATAACCATTGGGGATGGAGACTTGCAGGTCACCCGATCCATCGACTTCCATGTCATGGATTGCCAATCCACGTACAACATGATCCTAGG
This sequence comes from Linum lewisii, assembly GCA_034768395.1. Taxonomy (NCBI): domain Eukaryota; kingdom Viridiplantae; phylum Streptophyta; class Magnoliopsida; order Malpighiales; family Linaceae; genus Linum; species Linum lewisii. The sequence continues at coordinate 73,722,832 of CM068296.1, read as the reverse complement.
GCGACCTGCACTCGCCGCCTTTCAGGCGATCTCCTCCCCAGTGCACCAAGTACTGAAGTTCGCTACTAACGAAGGAATAGGTTTCGCCTGGGGACACCTGGACATCGCCAGAAGATGTTACAGGGCGGCGACTAAAAGCACGTGCCTCACCATAAGCTTGGAGGCGGAGAACGAAGGAGAAAGAGTCGTTCCAGCAGAATCAGACGTCCCAATACCGCTGTTCGAAGAAGATGAAAGTAAGACAGTTCGAGTTTCATCCTACCTGAGCGATAACAAGAAACAGGAGTTGGTCAAGTTGCTCCAAGAGTTCTCGCACCTGTTCGCATGGTCACCAAGCGACATGCCAGGAATTGCTCCAGACATCATCAAACACTCTCTAGCGATCGAGCCCGGGAGTCGCCCAGTCCAGCAAAAGCGGCGGAACATCTGCAGGGAAAGGCAGCAGGCGGTAGCAAATGAAGTGGATAAACTTTTGAAGGCAGGGTTTATCAAAGAGGTACAATATCCTGAGTGGTTGGCTAATGTAGTTCTTGTCAAGAAATCGTCAGGAGCATGGCGAATGTGCGTCGACTTTACCAACCTTAACGATGCTTGTCCCAAGGATCCGTACCCCTTGCCCAACATAGAGCAGCTGGTAGACGCAACGGCGAACAATGAAATGCTGTCCTTTCTGGACATGTTCTCGGGATATCATCAAATACCTTTAAGCAAGCAAGATCAAGAGAAAACGGCTTTCATGACGCCCACGGCGAACTACTGCTATCGAGTGATGCCATTCGGGCTCAAGAATGCTGGCGCGACTTACCAGAGAATGATCGACAAAGTCTTTGTCAAGCAGCTCGGTCGAAACTTGGAGGCGTATGTGGATGACCTGCTGGTCAAAAGTAAGAGATCTAATGACCATCTTGGCGACTTAAGGGAAACCTTCAATACACTACAGGAGTATTCGCTTAGGTTGAACCCTTCGAAGTGCGTGTTCGGGGCAACATCAGGAAAGTTCCTAGGATACCTCATAACCAGGAGGGGAATTGAAGCTAATCCAGCGCAGATCGCGGCGATTACAGCGATGGCCCCTCCAAAGACTGTGAAGGAGGTTCAGGTTCTATCTGGAAGACTGACGGCAATCAACCGATTCATTCCCAGGATCACCGACCGATGCGCTCCGTTCTTTGCGACTTTAAAGAATGCATCAAAGTTTGCATGGAATGATAAATGTAACAAGGCTTTTGAAGAGCTAAAGCAGTTTTTAATTACCCCTCCTGTACTTGCATCTCCGAAATCAAATGAAGATTTATTTCTCTATATCGCGATCTCTCCAAAGGCAGTTAGTGCGGTCTTAGTTCGAAGAGAGGACAAAGCCGAACACCCTGTTTTTTATACAAGTAAAACCTTGGTCGATGCTGAAACAAGGTACCCGGCGATAGAAAAAATGGCATACGCTGTGGTCTGCGCGGCCAGAAAGTTGCGACCATATTTTCAGGCACACACGATACATGTGCTCACGAATCTTCCGATTAAGAATGCGTTAAGATCTATGAGCGTGGCAGGGTGATTAGCTAAGTGGGCGATCGAGCTAAGCGAGTATGACATTCGGTACCAACCGCGAACGGCGATCAAGGCCCAGGTCCTTGCTGACTTTGTAGTCGAAGGTGCAGTACAAGAAGATACCGAGGAAGGCGATGAATGGACGTTATTCACAGATGGCGCCTCGAGTAAAGGAGGGTCAGGCGCAGGGATAGTCCTAAGGTCTCCTGGGGGGATCCTCCACGAGGTCGCATTGCGATTCGCAACCAATCGAACCAACAATGCAGCTGAGTACGGGGCATTAGAGGCTGGCTTGCGAATCGCTAAGAGTATGGGAGTTACTAACATCAGAGTTTTCTCAGACTCGGCGATAGTAGTCAACCAAGTTAATGGGAGCTTTGAGGTAAAGGAGGAGTCGCTCCTCCCTTATTTCGATGAGGTAAAACTGCTTATATCAGAATTCAAGAAGGTGGTTATATCCAGATTGCTAGGGAGGAGAATTGCCACGCGGATGCATTATCGAAACTAGCAACGGCGACTGATTTTGAAGAAGGGCGAATGGTCACAGTGGAAAAAGAAACAAGGAGGAAGCAGTGTTTTCACGTGATTAACGGAATTAGGAAAAGCGACTGGCGAACGCCTATTATTCAATACTTGGATAATGACACTGTACCAAGTGACCCGTTAGAAGCGACCAAGCTCCGGCGAAAAGCAGGGAGGTGTACTATAATAGGGGGAGAGCTGTATCGGAAATCAGCTATGGGTCCATACTTGCGATGCCTGGGAGAGGAGGATGCAGCTTGGGCCCTAGAGGAAGTACACTCAGGAGTATGCGGTACTCACTTAGGAACAAGAAGTTTGGAAAGGAACTTAATATACCAGGGCTTCTATTGGCCAACAATGAGAAAGGAAGCTGGCGACCTGGTGAAGAAATGTCACAAATGTCAGGAATTCGCAAGTTATCACAAGTTGCCTGCAGCAGCGCTCCAGGCGAATGTCAGCCCGTGGCCATTCGCGAGATGGGGGATGGATATCCTAGGCCCATTTCCGGAAGCTTCCGGGAAAAGGAAATTTCTTATCGTGGCAGTTGATTATTTCACCAAGTGGGTCGAGGCAGAAGCGGTGGCAAGTATCACCGCCAAGCAGATACAAAGTTTGCATTTAAAAGTATCGTCACCAGATTTGGTATACCAGAAAGTATTATATGTGACCATGGAACTCAGTTTGACTCGCAGGTCTTCAAAGAGTTTTGTGATGACCTGAGGATAAATCTGAGATTCGCTTCGGTCGCCTATCCACAAGCTAATGGACAAGCAGAGGCGGCTAATAAGCTTATTCTACAAGGATTAAAGAAAAGAGTGGATGGCTGTAAAGGCGTATGGGTCGAGGAGCTTGATCATGTACTATGGGCTCACCGAACGGCTTATAAAACGGCGACAGGGGAGACTCCCTACACATCTGACGTACGGGACCGAGGCGGTCCTTCCGGTAGAAATCTCAATCCCATCTATCCGAATACAGGAATACAGGGATGAGGTCAATGAACAAGAATTGATGCTTAACGTAGATATGATTGAGGAAAAAAGAGAAAAGGCACAGATGCGGCTGATCGCTGAAAAGGAGCAATTAGCCAGGCGGTACAATTTGAAGCTCCGACCACATCACATCGCGCTCAATGACTTAGTGCTGCGAAAGATCTTCAGGCCGGCGGTCGGGGCGGCCAAGCTCAACCCCGGATGGGAAGGCCCATACAGAGTACGGCGAGTGGTAGGGGCCAACACCTTCAAACTAGCAGAGTTAGATGGAGCAAAGATCCCCAAAACTTGGAACTCCATGCATCTCAGGCGATATTATGATTAAAAAGACACTTGTAACCAAGGCTAGTTCTTAAGGCAACTAAGGGCCCTAATGATTGAATCTAATATATGTCTTCGCGCCATCAAATTTATCATGTAAGACCTAAGGGCATTGGGATCGCTATGTAAGACCTAAGGGCATTAACAACTCGCTGTGTAAGACCTAAGGGCATCAAATTTATCATGTAAGACCTAAGGGCATTGGGATCAGCTATGTAAGACCTAAGGGCATTAACAACTCGCTGTGTAAGACCTAAGGGCATCAAATTTATCATGTAAGACCTAAGGGCATTGGGATCGCTATGTAAGACCTAAGGGCATTAACAACTCGCTGTGTAAGACCTAAGGGCATCAAATTTATCATGTAAGACCTAAGGGCATTGGGATCGCTATGTAAGACCTAAGGGCATTAACAACTCGCTGTGTAAGACCTAAGGGCATCAAATTTATCATGTAAGACCTAAGGGCATTGGAATCGCTTGTAAGACCTAAGGGCATTAAAATCATTAACTCGCTATGTAAACCTAAGCATCAAGTTATCATGTAAGACAAGGCAATTGGATCGCTATGTAAGACTAAAGGATTAACAATCGGATAACACCAGTTAATATGAAAAACAAAGTGATAAGAAAGTGTAAAACAAAAAAAGGCCAGAGATTGAAAATTCACGAGGTAGAGTTTAGTAAGGCAGTTTTTTACAAAAAAAAAAAAAAAACAACAACAACAGCAGGTTGACAGCGGGATCATGGGTCTTTGGCACCGGAGCCCTTCTGGCCAGCTTTGGAAGAGTCAGCGGCGGAATTGAAGTCCTTGCCGCTGGTCGAGGGGGCTTGATCAGATGATGGCGGCTGAACCTCTGATCCATCGAGATTCAGAGCAGGCAGGCCACGGCTGAGGCGAGTGGCCGCCACATATTCGGCATCTGCCACCACTATCTCCCGCTCCAAGCGAGCAGCATCTCGAAAATAGGCCTCCTCCTCGGCATCGGGAAGGTCGGGAACCCCAAAGTTATAGCGATTAGACCTCGAAGAACGGCTCGAACCATTTTTCGCCCTGGCCAGCCCTTGTTGGGAAACAGCTCGTAGAACTCATTACGACAGCTGCGCATTACTACGCGCATACTCTCGCCGAGAGCATGAGTGTAATAAGCCACAGTCTCATCGTACTGAGCCTTGGCAGCAGCAAGATCACGATCCGCCGCCGACTCAGCCGCCAGAGAGTCATTCAGCAGCTCCTTGGCTCTGTCCCTTTCGGCGGCTATCTCCTCCACCTGAGCAGCCTTGGCACGAACCTCATCCAATTCGGCTTCAAGGGCGACAATGTGCTTGTTAGCAGATTGCAAGTCCTCCTGGACACCCTCCATCTGGGAAATCCGCCCGGTCGCCTCAGCCAGGCTTTCCTTCAGCGACTCAGCAGCAGAGGTCGCTGCATCTGCCCGTCGCTAGGATAAAAAGACAAGCAAACAAACAGCAACGTGCGGGTTTAGCAAGGGTCGTAAGGTGGCAAGTCGGAAAAAGTATATATAAACGGGAAGACACAAGAGGCAGACGAATAAATACCTTCTCCTCGTTATGGTAACGGGTGAGATCCATGCGCAAAGAGCGCAGATTCTCCACATCCTCCTTCAGCCTCCGATTCTCCTCCTGCATGTGTTTACATGCAAAGGAAAGATCGCCGAGCTCGGCCACGGCCTAGGCAAGCAAAACAAATGAGGGGGGTAAGAAGCAGCGAGCAGAACTAGGGAAGCTGGACAGAGCAAATTGACTTCGCACTCCATAAATACCTGAAGGAGGCGGCAGGAAGTCGCCCCATGCAGGTCCGTAATCTCCGAGCCCTCACCAGGAGCGGTCACCCCCTCGTAGACACCTCGAGAGAACTCCTCCGTGATGTCACTCGCCATCCGGGGCGATATGTGGGATGCCACCGGATGAACGACGGCGAAGTAGGGAAGGCGAAAGGGACCCTCACCTTCGCGACCAGCAGGAGCAGGGCGATCAAAGAGGGTGTTAGCTCGCTCTGTCCAGCTGGCCCGGCGGGCACGGTCGGTGTTGACAGGAGGCGGGCGAGAGTGGTCGCGAGCAGGCTCGGTGGGACGAAGATCAAGCTCCGGAGCTGGCGTAGACTCGGGATGCTCCGGATCTCGGGGAAGGGGAACAGGTTCGTCAGGAAGGTAGGAGTCGTCATATGAGATGACGTTCCCGTCGGCAGGATGCTCTAAGGGCTCCCTCGCAGGCGGATTGTCATGCGCCAGAGGCGATTGGCGACGAGAGCGCGGAGGGGAGTTTCAGTCTCAGCATCGGCATCCTCCACCTCTATCACTGGTGGAGGCGGCGGCGGTGGATTGCTGGAGCCTTCACCTGCCTTTCTCCTCGGCTTGGAAACCCCAGCTTTCTTCTTCCTCTTTGAAGAAAGGAGGCTTTCATCCGTCTCAACCGCCTTCCTCTTTCCCTTAGATTTCTCGGGCGAAGGTTGGGCAGAAGCAGGGGCGACGGGGGCGGCCTCAGAGCGGCTGGGGCGAGTCTCGGCGACAGGACCACGCGCGGTGGTACTAAGGAGGCACCCAGCGAGGCTTACGGCACCTAGGAAAGGTACATTCAAAGATTAGTATAAAAAAGGGAGGAAAGAAAAGAAAGCACAAAAAGGCGACAATATAAAGGTTATACGTTCCTAAGGGTTTGGCTACGACGACTCAATCACGCAAGATGAATGGCGACAGCTAGGAAGGGAGGAAAACAATCAGCACCGCCTAAGACATAAAGTATACCTCCTCGTATCCCCGCCTGAGCAGTCCGCAGGCCAGAAGTGGTCGATAGATGATGGCAATCAAGAAGGATCTGGCGACGAAGGAGTACCTCATCAGGAGTAGGATCAAGCTCGGCGTTGAAAGAACTCACGTCACCAGAAGACCAGGATGAAGGGAGCAGCGAAGCCCAATGGCGATCCGTGTCGCTGGGGCGGAAGTAGAAAAACGAATGGTACCATGTAGGGCGAGGTTTCGGTGATGAGTAAGTGCCCTTTTGTGTAAGATCAGCTCGGCGAACGAAGCTGATGCCATTAGAGGTGTGCTTGGCATAATGAATTAATTGAAACAACCGAAGAGTGGGGGCGATCTTCTTGGTCGCACAGCTGCATTCAAAGGCAGAGGCTGTAGCCCAACACCCGACGTTAAAGGCGCCAAGAGAAGCGCCAAAGCACTCAAGCAGGGCGACCGTGAACGAGGATGGCGGAAGGCGAAGGCCATTGGTGAAGGCCTCGGTCCAGACGCCGTGCCACCCTGGGGGCAATTGCCAATAGTGGAAAGCCGAGAAGCCACGGCGAATTCCCAAGTAGGCGGCAGCATGGCGAACGGAAGAACGCGGGCGATCTTCTCCACTGACCCTGAAGGAAAGTAGCCCGGGCCGATGACCGTGCGCTCGTCACAGGTAGCTCTTCCCCACATAGATCGCCAGTTGCCAATGGAGTAGGAGCCGGTGACTCTAGTCGCCTCAGGATCAATCTCGACCCCATGACGGGCTCGCTCGAATCCTTTTTGGTGGGGACCCCAAAAAGGCAGGGCAGGAGATTCATCAAAATTCTCCTCTGCTACGTCGGAAATATGGGCAGACGAGGTTTCGGCTGTAGATGGAGGGTTTAAGGTTGCCCGTTCAGGGGATGGCTGGAAGAAGAAGGAGAGGACGAAGAGGAAGATGAAGGAGAGGGTGAAGAATCGGTACCAGCGGAATAGGAATGACTTTGGTTTTGGCTATCGGAGGCGGAATCCATGGTTCAAAGAAAAAAAAAACAACAAGAAGCGGAAAAGAGAAGGAAACACACGCAGGACGGCAATGCAGTGAGAAAGAGAGGAGGAGTCACGTACCAGGTGGGCGTCGGGGGGCTCCAGACATCTGAAAAATGGCAGGAAGAGATAAACGTTTTCGGGTGATCGGAAGAAGGAGAAACGAACGTTTTCTGATCAACGGGGAAGGAGAAGATGGTGGAGGACCGCCGGAAGGAGTAAGGAAGCAGTAGAGGCAAGAAGACTGTAAAAATGGGGAGTCAAGGTGTCAGAGAAGGAGTAAAAAAAGGAGGGAGACGGTAAGAAGGGGATTTATATAGGAGTGCAATGAGCGGGAATGGAACCGTCGCGGTGAATGAGTGAGTCACACGCGCGGTTAAAAAAGCGTGTTGGCGGGAAGGTGAGCCGTCGCGACGTTTCATTGGGGGCACGCGCGGCTGAGATGACGTCTGAAGGGATAAGGTAATGATGGCTTTCTGGGCAATTACTAAAATACCCCGATTTCCCCAGCTTCTCCAGCAAGGTAGGGAATAAAAGACCATGATGCCCTGAGCGGTAGAGAGGTGCGTGAAAGATTGGAAAGAAGGGGCGCAATAGAAAGCAGCGACAAAAGAGACAAGGCGATAAGAACCAAGACACCAAAGCGACAAAAGAGACAAGGCGATAAGAACCAAGACACCAAAGCGACAAAATGACAAGGCAATAAGGCGATAGGATAGCAATGCGATAAAGCGACACAACACAAGCGATCCAAGTTATAAGTAAACCCTCAGCCAAGCAAAGCTCGACTAAGGGCTTGGGGGCAATTGATGGGCCCAGCCCGACGAAGTCCTAAGGCCCACACGACGGCCCACGAGGCGACCCACATGGCGGCCCGAACACAGCGGCTAGGGCAGGGGGTCCGGACCCAGGCGGTAAGTCAGATGGGCCGAACAGGCAGGCCCAGGAAGTGGAGTGAAGCCCAAAGCGACGGCCCAGCTCGGCGGCCTCCTAGGGTTACTCGGCGACACTTAGGTTTCCAAGACAGAGCGGACACGTGTCAACATCCTACGGGAGCTACAAACGAGTGGCTAAGATTCAGCCTTGGCGACCAAGGCAGGGGTACTATAAATACCCCCGCACACCCTATTAACCGGGGGACAACACTTTTTCCCAGCGGACAAACGCTCCGCGGTACGTTACTCTCCTTCCTCTCCCATTCCTTAAACTGATCGCCTCCCCTTTTCCTTGAACTGACTACCCCTCACGCTACTTACGAGGTACAACACTCCGCGAGGACCAACAAGCTTGGGCCTCCATTATTGGACCAGGCGACCAGGCTGGAACACACTGAAATTAAATTGCAGAACAGAGAGGTAATGGCTAGGTACCAATATCTGGTTTTAGGAACAAGGATTGGTTCCTATTTTCAACATTTAGGTACAGATTATGCAAAGAAGATGAAGTTTGTTTGTAAACTTGGAAAAGAATGAGGAGTTTATTGATTGGAAAAGAAGTCGTGAGTAACAAGCCTATCTCACTAGCTTATATACAATCATCAAAGTTTAACAAACTTAACAAACAAGAAAAAATGACAAAATAGTAATACTATCTAATACCCCAAGCTAAGCATGGATAGTATCCAAGTGAAGTTTGGAAACCAAGTAAGTGAATTAATTAATTCACTGGTAATGACTTAGTTAGAGGGTCAACCAATTGACTATGAGTGGATATATGATATACCTTGATCAAGCCATCAATAACCTTTTCTCGAACAAAATGACAGTCTAACTCAACGTGTATTGTTCGTTCATGTTGAACATGATTTTCTGCCATTTTGACTGTAGAATGACTATCACACAATATAAAGCACAGGGTTGAGGATGTGAATGGGGTAATGAGATAATAACCCATGAAGCCATTGTAACTCTGATGATGTGCTTGCTAAGGCATGGTATTTCGCTTCAGCTTAAGATCGTGAAACCATTGGTTGTTTCTTTGACTTTCAAGAGATTAGAGAATCACCAAGGAAAATGCATAAACTTGTGACTGACCACCGAGAGTCAGAACAACCAGCCCAATCAGAATCAGAAAAGGCGTTGATGCGGACGGAAGAAGTATTTGCAAAATGGAGACCATGAGCGGGTGTCCCTTTAAGTTGTTAAAGAAGTCGACGAGTTGCTTGTTTGTGAATAGTAGTTGGGGAAAAAACAAATTCACTCAATTGGTTCACTGTATAACAAATATTTGGAGGAGTAGTGCAGATATATTGAAGACGTCCAATGAGTCTATGATAAACACTAGTATCACTTGATGAGAACGGAGTACCAAGAGAAGTATGGTGAACACTAGGAATGGCTGGTGTAGAAGCTGGTTTGCTAGCCAAGTAACTAGTGTCCGTGAGTAAGTCTAATGTGTATTTCATTGACAGTTTGACACAAATGAATACCAGAACTATGTCTTGAGACTAGAATGGTATTTCAATGGGCCCAAATCTTTAATAGTGAAGGTAATATCTAAGTATCTTTTGACACTAGAAATTTCCTCATTGTTAGAATCGCAAGAATAATGTCATCAACATAGAAAAGTAAAGCAGTGAACCCATTGGAATTATCTGTAGCAAAGAGAGTGATCAGATTTGGATTGTGTATAACCAAGGGTTATAAGAGTCAGACAATTTATCATGTCTTTGTCTACTAGCTTGTTTCAAACACACTACAAAAAATTGATCTTTAGCTACTGTAAATTACAACGGCATGAAAATGCAGTAGCAAATAGCTGATGTTTGCCACGACAATCACGATTTCATGTAGTGATTTGATGTAGCAAATACTATTTACGATACCACCATTTACGACACTCAGCAAGTATTTCCCTTTTGTTATACCAACAACATCATAAACATACAATAGAAGTAAGATTAATAATACTGAAAGAATCAATAAAATCCCATTAAAAAGGCCACTTGCCCTTGCCAAAAAGGAGAGACACATTGTCATTCTCTTTTCTTTCTTCTTACAGTAACAATTTGGACAACAACAATTAGGGCCGGCTATTCGGTTAAATCAGTCAAACCAAACCGAATTCGGTCGGTCACCAATTTTGAGTTCGGTCGAAACCTGGGACCGTGATCGTGACCGATTTGAATTCAGTTTGACCGTGCCCGAATTCATATCGGTCACGGTCAACCGAGTTGACCGTAACATGCCCGATTTTGATATGGCAGAGTTATGGGATTTGGATCTGGGATGAAACTGAAGAAAAAAAAGGAGATGAAGGAGGGAAGAAGAAATCTGATTTTGGGGGAAAAAATATTTGGTTCGAATCTAAGCAGAAGAAGGGAAGAAGAAGATCTGGAATCCAGGAAGAAAGGGATTGGGTTCGAACTTCAAATCTGAGAAGCAGAAGAAGATGAAGGGAAGAGAAGAATAAGGGATTTGAGTTAAAACTTTGATGTTCCAATCTAAGAAGACGAAGGGGGTATGGGTTCAGAGTTTAAATCGGAGCAGAAAAAAGGAAGAAGAAGAAGGGGAGTTCGAATGTGAGAAGAAGAAGAAGGGGATCTGGTCTGAGAAGAAGAAGAAAGGGATCTGAGGATCCAATCTGAGGAGAAGAAGGAGAAGAAGAAGAAGATATGGGGATCTGGGGATTTGGTCTGAGAAGAAGAAGAAAGAAGAAAAAATCTGAGATTGAAGAAGAAGAAGGAAGAAGAACAACTCAGATTTGTGAAGCAGATGACCATTTCGGTCAAGTCGGTCAATTTGGTTCGATTTCGGTCATTGGCCGAATTGACCGATGACCGAAATTCTCTCAAACCCATAACCGCGGCCGAATTCGAAAGGTTGAACTCGAGTTTTCGGTCTTCAAAACCGAATTGAATTTGGTCGGTTTTTCTGTTAAACCGAAAAACCGAGCCCGAGTAGCCAGCCCTAACAACAATCTAACAACATTATTATCAAGACAGAGGAACAAAACGTACTGCAATTCAACATTCTTCTAAAAAAACACAACATAACTATATTGGTTGTTGCACTGCACTACCATATGAATACAAAACAACTCAAAAAGACGAGTCTTCACTTGAGCATTTCTCTTGAACATCTCCCAACAACATGCACATCCTAATCACAGATCTTGCTCAACTCTGTCATCTTCTTCTTAACAAGAGTATGCAGATTCGAGCTTTCCAAGTATATAAAAAGTTCAACAAACTCCAGTCCAAACAGTGAACAACTGCTCCCTTGACTCATCAAACATAATCAGTTAATTGCAATCAAATAGTTAATTACTCGTTAAGGTACGAACCTAAATAGCAGTATATGTTTATTATATATCACATCAGCCACTTCATGAATAATTAGCAGAATACAAGAGCAACAAGAAGTATGTGGAAGTTGTTATGTATGACAACATTTACTGTTAAAAAACACTGTTATGTATACAATGAATACTGCTATAATAGATATTGCTATTCATCACAACAGTGTGAGGAAGCTTGGATACTGCTGCTATGTTTCTTGCTAATTAGTAAGCGATGTATCTGCAAACAAATTCAAATATTAAACTGGGCATCAATTAGTGTGAGTAAGCTCTATTGAACACATATTGAGAAACTATGCAATATACGAAAGCTCAGTACAACAACAACAATGGAGATGTCGTGCACCAGATGAAAATTGATTCCACTTGGTCCACCGAACTGTAACTACTAGAACCAAAACCTAATTTGTCCCACTTGGTCCACCGAACCTATCTCGGAATGGCGATAATGATGGAAGAAGAAGGACGACGAGGGGGTAGAAGGACGATTGAGGGAAAGTGATGACAAAATCCTATGTTAGTGAACAACAGAGAGAAGATATAATGTCCCGACGGGATCGACATAATCTCCGGCGATGATTACGAATCGAGATAAGCCATGAAGGCAAGAAAAAATTAAGGATTGAGTTAGATGAAAAGAGAAAGAAAAGAAGAGCAAAAGCCTTCAACTGAGAGAGAAAATAGGGTTTTAAAATTGTTCATTCATTGATTCTGAAACATTACAACATATTGGCTTTTATAGCCCTAACAAATATTCAATTACAAACATGTCATCCTACTTTCTAATGAATACAATTTGGTCACTATGTTTGGCTAGGTCATTACAATCGATTCCCCTTAAAAATAGATTTGTCCTCAAGTGTGATAAGAGAATTGTGTTGAAACAAAAACAAGCTGAAAACTGAAAAGTAATGATAGGCTGCACTACTAAGGTTCATGTCTTCAAGCTTCATTGGCATATTCACTTACTATCCCCTCTACACTCTTGGAATGAGACTTGTCCTCAAGTCAATGACCAAACAAAAACAAGCTGAAAACTGTGTAAGTAATTGCGTTATCAACATTCAGCATTGGCACAACAATACGGAATTCAGGGAAATGTGCAATTCCAGAAGCCACTTAACCAACCAAAACCAACTCACAATTTCCATGGAGTCTCCATTTCTTCACCCCACGACCACACAAGTCAATAACATAGTCACCAACACCCTTATATTCATAACAAAAGGCAATTTGTACCATTTTAAATGGATGCCCTGAGCTTGCCCTGACCAAGCTTGGCTTCCATAACACCAACATATGCCTTAAGACTAATGCCATCTAACCTTTGTGTTAGATAAAATTGAGCTAAACCTCCTCCAACCATTCTCATACCAGTAGATATCACCACCAAATACCACTCAACATTAAGAGTTTTCCATCTCATGTGTGCTCTTATTGTAATGACATTCAAACAAACATTGACTATTGGGAAATTCCTTCCAACAAACACACGTGATACACCACTTAAATCCATGGAGAATTCAGTGAATTTAGGTTCTTCCCACCCTTTAGGGATCATAAGGGGGAAATGATCAACTGAACATATTAGCAACCAATGATTCCATAGACTCAACACCACATAACCATTTCCTTTTGAACCCAAAAAAAATCCAAATTTTGGTGGTCTAAGTCTACTCCTGAAACAATTAAGGTCCATTGGTAAGAAATGGAGTATATTTGCAGTGAACAGACAACTTGAAATAAACTTCCAAACACACAACCTACTCACAGGACTTTCTTCGAACAATTGGTAGGCACAAATCAACTCCTTGTATCGTGCTTTAAAACAAGGAAAATTTCCAGGGATGCACCGCGCGTGGATTTCTTTGTCTCTTAGGTTTTTGGCGATTCTGAATCTCCAGGGACGCCGCCGCCGACGCTTCGATTGACTGGCTCCATCAGCATTAGCGGTCCCTTTTTAGCAAGAATTTGGGATTCGATTATCTCCCACTCTGAAAATGGTCTTCAATTTGTTGAGGAATCCTTACGAGCGGTGGTAGATGACATATTTAAAATTCCACCTGCAGTTGTTAAAAAGGGAGTTGCGAGGTTGCGGAGTGCCGTGGTTGGGCAATTTGCGGGGGATGAACCACCTATCAAAGTGATCCGTTCAGTTGTAAATTGGTTTGTGGGATTATGAAGGAAAAGTTGAGGTTTCTCAGATCTCCACAGGATGCTACTTGTTCAAATTCGCATTGGAGGAACTCTGTGACTGGCTGCTGCAGCGCTCTTGGCACATTCACAAAGCTCTGATGGTGATGAGACGATGGCATCCAGGGATTCAGCCACTAGATTTTTCGAAAGATCTAAAACCTGATTGGGTAGAACTGAAAGATGTTCTTGTAGAGCTAATCACGTCATGGAATAAGCTGGATTGCTACACAGCTTGGAAAGACAATTAACATGTTTTTCCGTATGGTATTCACAGTGAAAGTGTGTGTGTTGTGGAGTACTTTTGCTAGTGAAATATCTGAGCTGAAAATTGATATGGGAGATGCTAAGCCTGCCATTGTCCGGGTGGTGTTTCCTTGAGAGCGTACATACAAATTAGGGGATAAGCCAGTGAAAAGATGGGAAGCTAGTGACTCATCTTGATAGAAAGCTAATGCAGCTAGCACCAGTTCAGCAGGTGATGAATGCAGTCGTTGTGCGTGCATTCAATCAAATAACTAACAAAGCTAACAAAAGCTAGGGTAGATCGTATTCCACGGGCCTTCTAATGATTGACTACTCGAATAAGCTAGCAAATTACTCAGATTAAACACTTCGTGCGTGGTGTGAGTTCCACGACTTCTACTTCTAAGAAATGCAGAGAAATTAAAAATTGAAACTAAAAGCAGATTGGAAATTAGGGTTGAAAACAGAGATGATAGACAAACTTAGACTTCGAATCCCTCTTCGTTCACCAGAGCATAGGCAATCAACAGATCAGCGAATTTCAATTCTCATTCAATCAGTTCTAAGACACCACCATAACTCATAACCCTTAGGTTTAAGACCGGCGAACGTTCGCTCTATCCGTTCTAGCTACCAAGATTAATTAGCCGCCTAGGTACGGTCACCTCTCGCAACGACTTAACTTAACTGGTGGAATTACTAACGATTTATGAGTTACTCTTGCAGTGGATTAACCCTAACTGGTTCCTACGAAAGGCACACTCCAATTATAAGATTAATTGTTCAGTTTGATGTTTTAAAGTAAGGCGAGCATTCGCCTCTATCCTTAGCTTAACAAGAATCTAATCTAGGTGATCAATCCAGACAAGAAACATAAACAACGAAAAACAAACCAAACATGAAAGAGAAACTGATTGAACTTTGAATCTAATCACCGCCGATCCGTGACCGCTTTAAAGCCTTGGGTCACTTAGGGTTCATCTAGTCTAAGCTCTAAGAGTTTAGCTACTCATGTTCATCACAAAAGAATCAAAGGTAAAGAAAGAGTTCATCATACAAAGGAAGAACAGAAAAGTATCTGAAAAACCTAATTAAGACGACTCCGGCAGAACTTCGATCTTCCGGTAGACTGCAATCCTAGCTCCGAGTCCTCGAGATGGAAGGGATGGCGTCACGATCTCTTTCCGGCTCTTCGAACTCTAAACTCTCCTCTATAACTCTTGAGAATCCTTGAAGTATTTGGTATTAGTTGGAAAATTCTGATTATGAAAAGTATATCTTGATTTGGGCCGCCGGTTAAGTATTTATACTTAACCCTAATACCGGCGGATTTTAACTAGGATTTTCGGCGAAAATATGAAGGAATTTTCGCCGAAAATTCCTTTGCAAAAGTGGATGACCGCCGGCTGTTTCTCCTGTGGTTTTCGGTCCAACACTTCTCGGCGAAAACTTAGTGTTTTCGCCAAAAACATCCTTCAGTTGACATCAGTGATTTTGTTCTTGCATTTTCGCCGAAAACACTAGGGGATTTTCGGCGAAAACTCCTTTGTAAACCGGGGCAGGAATTTGTTTGACTTGGTTGGCTCCTTGGATCGATTCTGGTGCGATTCCTCGAGGTTCCAACGCCTTAGACACGTCTTTGGCTACATTATTTGACGGCAAAAACCTGTGCTAACATAAAAACACTAGAAAATCATCAAATAGACCCGAAACGGGCCAAGGTAACACAAATGGCACGAGATAGGGCAATTGATTGAATATTCGTCATTCTACCCTAAAAACCATGTCTTAAGCAAGGAAATGTCGCTTAAATGAGGCTGATAATCACGTCAAATCGAGCGGCGGCGGCAGATGGCGGCGGCAGACGGCGGCGGCGGCGGCAGATGAAATAAGGCGGCGGCGGCGAGTTTTCGGAAACAGAGGGGGAGGTTTTTGGTTTCGGTTTTGAAAATTGGAAAGTGAGGAGAGAGAGGGTGAATCCGGATTTTAAAATGAATAGTTGGTTGATTTTCAAAGGAATTTTCGGCGAAAATAAGTGCAAGTTTTCGCCGAAAATGTTAGTTAAAAAGTACTGCCGATTTTCAAAAGGATTTTCGCCGAAAACATTAATACATTTTCGCCGAAAAGTTTAGTTAAAAACGTCTGGAAAACTCAGTGGGATTTCAAAGAGAATTTTCACCGAAAACATGGTGTATTTTCGCCGAAAATGTTGAATTCTACGATTGAAAAATATTTTCACAATCCCGGCAAACTTCAGAAAATCACAGTTAAATCCAAAAAAATCGGAAAAAGCTCAAACGACTTGCAATTGACACTACGACACCCAGACTACACACGAAAAATAAGAAATCAAACAAACTGACACTTTTGTCTCCCCCAAACCGACTCTAAAACACTAAGGTTGACACAAATGAAAAACTGACTCCAGCCGTGGGTTGCCTCCCACGAAGTGCTCTAGATTAACGTCCTTGAGCTGGACGATACCTGGACGGTATTAGGAGACATCCCAACTCAGGTTCTCCTTAACGCTAGCATCGGAGTTCATGAAGTAGAGCTTCGGGGTATCTCCGGTGAGTGTGAATTTCTTCTCGTTAGCGTGTGTAAGCTTGGTACGTCCATCAGGAAGGTGCTCAGTGATCATAAACGGACCAAAGAGCTCTGTCAAGGGATCATCTTCTACGAGGAAGATGGTAGAGGGAATGAGAATGATTGGCTTCGCCTTCTCCTTAACCTCCGGCTTTGTATCACCAGGATCGGTGATCGTCAATATCTCCTTAGGAGATGCTTTAGGCTCCTCCTTCAATACTTGTTCCGGTGCCAGTATCTCGGAACGAATTGGTGGTGCAGCTGACTCGGTAGAAGGTGGCGGCACAACTGGTCTCCAGACCATTTGAGTCTTCGTCTTCTTGTTCTTCCCCCGGGATCTACCAGGTTCTTTTCTCGGTGGCTTAGAAGAGGCTTGCAGTTCCTTCTTCTTTGGCGGCTTCTGAGGAACAGATTTTGGTTTCTGCTTGGTAATCTGTCCAGTATCTGCAGTAACAATTGATCTAGGAACACTAGAAGAGACATCAGTGACGGAGTTGACCGGAGTCAACTCCACAGTTTCAACAGCTAGACAATGAAATTCTTCACTCTTAGGATTATATTTCATTCTGTCTTTAAGGTGGAATGTTATCGTTTCTTTACCAACCCTCAAAGTTAGAGAACCATTTGGAACGTTAATTTGCATTCCAGTAGTAGCCATGAAAGGTCGTCCTATGAGAATGGTAGAATCATCTTTACTAGTATCAATGATAACAAAGTCAGCTAAGAACGTGAAAGGACCACATTTAGTAACAACGTCTTTTATCTCTCCCCTAGGGGGTTTAAGTGATCTATCAGCAAAGACAAGTTGCATGCTAGGCGGTTCAAGTTCTCCTAGGTTCAACTTTTCATACAGACTCATAGGCATAACATTAACAGACGCGCCAAGATCAACCAAACAACGTTCTATCTTAACATCATTAATGACAAGAGGTAGAGTGAAAGAGCCAGGATCAGAACACTTAGCTGGATATGGAGAGGAGGGTTTTGTGCTACGAGCATCAGGATATCCTTCTTTATTCCCCTTCATGCCAGTCTCGATCCTTGCATTTGGCAGCAATGCTCTCGGAAATGGAGGCTTCACATAGTACGGTGCAAGAGGAGGATCATCCTCCTTAGGCGCCACTTCCAGTGCTTCCTTCTTCTCTGGAGTTTCAGCGATCCTGCGTAAAACAGAACAAGCGTCAGCAGATAAGCTTGTAAACTTTTTAACAGATACCATCTTAGCTTGTTACTTTCTCGGATTCGGCTCTGTCTGGCTCGGAAGTTGGCCAAATGGACGACCAGATGCTAGCATGCTCGAGATGTTGTTCACAGCCTGCTCAATTCTTTGACCGGCTGCTATCTGTTCTTGATTGAGAAGAGCTTGAGCTTTAAACTGACTGTCATGATCGTCGAGTCTGGTGATGATCTGACTAAGCTTCTTGTCCAGGTCATTGACGTTATTCAAATATTAATTCTGGCGATTGCCAGGAGTAGTTCCATAGTTACCCGGATTACGGTGTGGCGGCTGATAGACACCTCCCGGTGGATGGTTAGGCTTCTGATCCTGAGCTGGACCAGCTGGGCGGTTATTCTGGTTTTGGTTATGGTTGGCGCCATTATTGTAGGGAGGTCTGTTATGATAGTTCCCTTGCTGCCTGAAGTTGCGGTAGCCAGCATAACCATTCTGATTGTTAACGAAGCCTGTTGAACGAAATTTACCTCTTCGGCGGACCAGACTTATGTCTTACCAAAATTCTGGCAACGGCCTCCATTATGCGCACAAGCTCCACACCATTCGCAATCGGCAACATAAACAGAAGCTGCCGACGGTTTGATTGGTGTAGAAGACTTCTTCAGATGCTTCTCTACTTCTGCCTTGATAATAGCTTCGAGATCGAGCTTGCTCCTTGATCCTTCTGATTGTCGCTCCCAGTTCCTTGACTTGGAAGCACAGTTTCCAAATGAAGAAGAGCAGCTTCAGGTGTGAGCGTAGTGCAATCCCCTCCAGCTAGAGAATTGACCCACTTGGCAGATTCTTCTCGAAGACCTCGAGCAAAGATTTCGGCTAACTGCCTCTGCTCGAATCCGTGATGAGGACAGTTGTAGAGAAGTTCTTGGAATCGATTCCAAGTATCGTATAAGTTTTCGCCTTCTTTTTGGGAGAATCTGGTGATGCTGTCCTTGATGGCTGTTTTTCTGGTAGGAGGAAAGTATTCTTCAACGAAGTCCTGAGCCAGAGTATCCCAGTCAGTGTAATATCCAGGTGGCTTGCCAGTAAGCCACCTCTTGGCTGCGCCTTTCAGAGAGAACGGGAAAGCTCTCAAGCAAAGAGTGTTTTTGTCGAGGTTTCCGTTCTTAAAAGTGCTGCAGAGATCAAGGAAATCCGCCAGATGTGTGCACGGATTATCTAGTGGCCTGCCTTCAAACTGTAGATCCCTAGAGATCATAGTAAAGAATGGAATCTTGATCTCATAGTCAGGATCTCCTTCGATGCGCGACACGGTAATGGCAGATCGAACGCTAGTCGCGCTCGGCTTGTTGTAGTCAGCTAGACTCTTCTGTGCAGGCGGCGGTGGTGGATTTCCGCCCGGTGGTGGTAATTGATCAGTCATGGTAGGAGATGGAGGAGGTGAAAGTGACTCGGTGTATGAAACGGATGAAGGTAACGGTAATCGTGAAGATGAGGAACTCTCCTTCAGTTCCTCGATCTTAATCGGATTGACGGATGGAGGTGGTTTGGTTATGCTTCTCCATGGAATCTATGATTGTCGAGGTGGAGCAGAACTGCTTGGTCTCTCTATACTCTTAGCCTTGTCGGTTTGGGAGAGAGTCCAAGGGCGGCGATGCATACACCTGTGAACAACCTACAAATAACAAAAACAAACAAAAACCAGTGTAAAATCGAAGTGGGTGGAAAAGTGAAAGATGGAAAGTAGAAGAATAAATTGCCAGTTCTTCTTTCAACCAATCAAAAGAAGTCCCCGGCAACGGCACCAATTTGATGAACGCAGTCGTTGTGCGTGCGTTCAATCAAATAACTAACAAAGCTAACAAAAGCTAGGGCAAATCGTATTCCACGGGCCTTCTAATGATTGACTACTCGAATAAGCTAGGAAATTACTCAGATTAAACACTTCGTGCGTGGTGTGAGTTCCACGACTTCTACTTCTAAGAAATGCAGAGAAATTAAAAATTGAAACTAAAAGCAGATTGGAAATTAGGGTTGAAAACAGAGATGATAGACAAACTTAGACTTCGAATCCCTCTTCGTTCACCAGAGCATAGGCAATCAACAGATCAGCGAATTTCAATTCTCATTCAATCAGTTCTAAGACACCACCATAACTCCTAACCCTTAGGTTTAAGACCGGCGAACGTTCGCTCTATCCGTTCTAGCTACCAAGATTAATTAGCCGCCCGGGTACGGTCGCCTCTCGCAACGACTTAACTAAACTGGTGGAATTACTAACGATTTATGAGTTACTCTTGCAGTGGATTAACCCTAACCGGTTTCTACGAAAGGCACACTCCAATTATAAGGTTAATTGTTCAGTTTGATGTTTTAAAGTAAGGTGAGCGTTCGCTTCTATCCTTAGCTTAACAAGAATCTAATCTAGGTGATCAATCCAGACAAGAAACATAAACAACTAAGAACAAACCAAACATGAAAGAGAAACTGATTGAACTTTGAATCTAATCACCGCCGATCCGTGACCGCTTTAAAGCCCTGGGTCACTTAGGGTTCATCTAGTCTAAGCTCTAAGAGTTTAGCTACTCATGTTCATCACAAAAGAATCAAAGGTAAAGAAAAAGTTCATCATACAAAGGAAGAACCGAAAATTATCTAATTAAGACCTAATTAAGACGACTCCGGTAGAACTTCGATCTTCCGGTAGACTACAATCCTAGCTCCGAGTCCTCGAGATGGAAGGGATGGCGTCACGATCTCTTTCCGGCTCTTCGAACTCTAAACTCTCCTCCAGAACTCTTGAGAATCCTTGAAGTATTTGGTATTAGTTGGAAAATTCTGATTATGAAAAGTATATCTTGATTTGGGCCGCTGGTTAAGTATTTATACTTAACCCTAATACCGCCGGATTTTAACTAGGATTTTCGGCAAAAATATGAAGGAATTTTCGCCAAAAATTCCTTTACAAAAGTGGATGACCGCCGGCTGTTTCTCCTGTGGTTTTCGGTCCAACACTTCTCGGCGAAAACTTAGTGTTTTCCCGAAAACATCCTTCAGTTGACATCAGTGATTTTGTTCTTGCATTTTCGCCGAAAACACTAGGGGATTTTCGGCGAAAACTCCTTTGTAAACCGGGGCAGGAATTTGTTTGACTTGGTTGGCTCCTTGGATCGATTCTGGTGCGATTCCTCGAGGTTCCAACGCCTTAGACTCGTCTTTGGCTACTTTATTTGACGGCAAAAACCTGTGCTAACATAAAAACACTAAAAAACCATCAAATAGACCCGAAACGGGCCAAGGTAACACAAATGGCACAAGATAGGGCAATTGATTGAATATTCGTCATTCTACCCTAAAAACCATGTCTTAAGCAAGGAAATGTCGCTTAAATGAGGCTGATAATCACGTCAAATCGAGTGTCATCAGCATGCAATGTGTCTGAGTCCTCTTCTGGGGAAAAGGGTACACCTACGGCTAAGGTTAGTTTGCCTGTCGGAGGGGGAGCTGACAATGCTTTCAAATCTCCTTTTGGAGAGGAGAAAGAACCAACTCAACAAGATAAAGTTGAATCTCCGGAGGAGGTGGAAATCCTGAGCCTATTACTGAGAGTCATAATAAGAAGAAAAAAGAAGAATTATGTTGATGCCCAACAGCTGAAGTGATCCTGGTCACCGAGGCCGGCGTGGACACGCCACCACGGACACCCAGCCAAAGAACCTCCATGGGCGCATCGGGCAAGGAGAATTCAATGCCAGGTCGGCCTAGAGACTTGAAGCCGAGGGAGGACTACACCGGCACTAGACTAGCACCGGCACCACCCCCGAAGCCTAGGAGAGCCAAAGCCTCGGAGCAAGAAGACACCCCTGGGAGGATGCTGATCCTCAGCCAGGCACCAAGGCCAGCTCCTACCCATCACGAGTAAGGCTAATGACCCGCCAGGAGCTGATGCTAACACCGAGCCCTGACCCGGACCCTAGGCCGAGCCTAGCACCAAGACTAGGCCCCAAACCGACTCCCACAAGCTCCAGAGCTCAAATAGCACTTAAAGACACTCTAGAGGAATCCTTGACGACCTGGCCCAGACAGAAGTCAAAAGGCTCGAACAGATTTGAAAAAGGTCAAGTTTTGAGCCAAACCCGAGCACCGGACCTGATGCTGGGCGTCACAGAGGAGCACTTATGGCCGAGCTCCCGATTGGCTCAGGCCTTTTGGGAAATATCAAGTGCCTTGGATAGATTGAAGCCTCAGGAGAACCCTCCACCAAACGGAGCTGAATTTGGAGGAGAATCGAATGAGATAGGGCAAGAACAAGTCCTAGTGATGCTTGGCCTAAGCATCAAGGAGAGGAGCTCGGATGCTGACCCGAGGAAGCCAATGCTCAGAGCTACGATTAGGCCACCACCTGAGCTGATCCAATGAAGGATGGCTGATCATTTATGATACGGGAAATGAAGAGGAGATGACAAATACATCCAAGCAAGGAATCCTAATCAAGCTAGGATTTCCCGGTTTTGGACATATTTCTAGTCTGACGAAGATTGACGAATTTGGGCTACTTGGAGATAGAATTTGGGCTGAATCCCAACATTAAAGTTGAATCCCATGACATCTACTAGTGATCTGCCAAAGGGCTTATTTTTCCTATTTTATTTGGTATTTATTTGGCAATTTCTCCCAGAACCCGTTCTGCTGTTTTTTAGGAATTTCCAGCTTTTTCCCTTTTAGTGTTTTTGTTTAGGAAGGACTCTTTTCCTTGTAGGGATAGAGCTCCGAATTTTAGTCCTTTTTAGGACTCTTTTTGTATTTATTTATTAGTTTATTAGTTAGTTTCGTAGGAGGAAAATGAGAGCCTGTTCTCCCTTCCTCGCCTATAAATAGAGGCGTCTAGCCTCATTGTAACACAACTTTGAAATTAATAAACCCCCTTTTTCAGAACTTATGTTCTTTTCCCTTCGAGTCAATGTGAGGAGCATTGCTTAAGGCTGACTTATCGTCAGAAGCATCCATCTTCTGAAGTGGCGTCATCGACCGGACACTTAGGGTTCCCGGTTATATACAACCGACGGGTCCAAGTACTTTTCCGCCCCGGTGCCGACGGTGAGCTCAAGCTAGGATTCAAGACTTGCGGTGGTTAGGGTCGTCTGCCCACGATTGCAGTGATTCACATCAGTTTTGGTATCAGAGCTTCGGTTCAACACGAGGACCAAATCTATCCCAGTCTTCAGGTTTGAAACCGTGAATTCATATCCTTTACTTTTCGTTGTTAGAAAATCGTGAGAAAATCCTATCTTTGTTGCTTAGAAAATTTGCTAGAAAAACTTCATCTATTTCTTTCTTGTTCGAGTTATTTGTAAGGCAAAAAAAGCTGGTGGCCATCATACCATCAAGAAAACCCTAAAAGAAGTCAGAAAAAGGAGAAAATCAAGCAAGGCCACCCTTGCCAAGTTTATTTCCTTCCGTTGTAAGCTTGTTCTTAAGAAGAGGGGATAGAGAAAATAGAAAATAGAAAATTCTATTAGCTTTCGTTGCCTAGGGTTTTTGTGTACCGAACCCTAATATTTATCGTTTGGAAGAGTTCGAGGGCTTGTATTTCGATTTATCAACTAACCATGACAGAAGAAGAATTGGCGTTGCTAGAGGCTACCTTGCCAACCATAGCACAAATATTGGCCAAGATGAGGGCGACGGTCGAAAGAATGGAGAGAAAAGAAGAAGATTATGGCGCCCGAACTAGGCCCAGCACCAGGCCCAGTGCCTACCCAGCACCGGTCCAGCACCCGGCCCAGCACTAGGCTCAGCGCTTGCCCAGCACTGGCACAGCACCAGGCCAGGACTAGGCTCAGCGCCTGCCCAGCACCAGCCCAACGCCTTCCCAGCACAAGCCGAGCGCCAGCACCAGCACTAGCCCAGCGCCCGACACTAGCACCAGCACCAGCACCGGCCCAGCGCCCAGCGCTAGCACCAGCACCGGCCCTGCGCCCAGCGCTAGCCCCGACTCAGCACCAAGCACCAGCTCCGGTGCCAGCCCCGACACCAGACCCGACACCAACCCCGGCACCAGCCCCGACCCCAGCGCCCAGCACCCGCCCGACGCCCGACCAGTGCCCGACGCCCGACCAGCGCCCGATCACCCGAAGTACCCCGATCAACCCGATCGCCCGGAGTGCCTAGATCAGCCCGATCGCCCGGAGTGCCCCGGAGCACCCGTACAAGCCCCGGTACGGCCCGAGACCCCAGGGAGAGCCGAGAAACTATCAGGTCAAGTCCTACACGCCCTAGTCGTTATTCTTAAATTTTCTAATGGTGCACCAGGTATGGATTCGAGGACGAATCCTTTTCAAGAAGAGGGGAATGAAGTGATCCTGGTCACCGAGGCCGGCGTGGACACGCCACCACGGACACCCGACCAAAGAACCTCCATGGGCGCACCGGACAAGGAGAATTCAATGCCAGGTCGGCCTAGAAACTTGAAGCCGAACGAGGACTACACCGGCACTAGACCAGCACCGGCACCACCCCCGAAGCCTAGGAGAGCCAAAGCCTCGGAGCAAGAAGACACCCCTGGGAGGATGCTGATCCTCAGCCAGGCACCAAGGCCAGCTTTTACCCCAACACGAGTAAGGCTAATGACCCGCCAGGAGCTGATGCTAACACCGAGCCCTGACCCGGACCCTAGGTTGAGCCTAGCACCAAGACTAGGCCCCAGACCGACTCCCACAAGCTCCAGAGCTCAAATAGCACTTAAATACACTCTAGAGGAATCCTTGACGACCTGGCCCAAACAGAAGTCAAAAGGCTCGGACAGATTTGAAAAAGGCCAAGTTTTGAGCCAAACACGAGCACCGGACCTGATGTCGGGCATCACAGAGGAGCACTTATGGCCGAGCTCCCAATTGGCTCAGGCCTTTTGGGAAATATCAAGTGCCTTGGATAGCTTGAAGCCTCAGGAGCACCCTCCAATAAACGGAGCTGAATTTGGAGGAGAATGGGCAAGAACAAGTCCTAGTGATGTTTGGCCTAAGCATCAAAGAGAGGAGCTCGGATGCTGACCCGAGGAAGCCAATGCTCAGAGCTATGATCAGGCCACCACCTGAGCCTAATCCAATGAAGGATTCTGACAATTTATGATACGGGAAATGAAGAGGAGATGCCAAATACATCCAAGCAAGGAATCCTAATCAAGCTAGGATTTCCCGATTTTGGACAGATTTCTAGTCTGACGAAGATTGACGAATTTGAGCTACTTGGAGATAGAATTTGGGCTTAAGACCAACATGAAAGTTGAAGCCCATGACGTCTACTAGTGATCTGCCAAATGGCTTATTTTTCCTATTTTATTTGTTATTTATTTGGCAATTTCTCCCAGAACCCGTTCTGCTGTTTTTTAGGAATTTCCAGCTTTTTCCCTTTTAGTGTTTTTGTTTAGGAATGACTCTTTTCCTTGTAGGGATAGAGCTCCGAATTTCAGTTCTTTTTAGGACTCTTTTTGTATTTATTTATTAGTTTATTAGTTAGTTTCGTAGGAGGAAAAGGAGAGCATGTTCTCCCTTCCTCACCTATAAATAGAGGCGTCTAGCCTCATTGTAACACAACTTTGAAATTAATAAACCCCCTTTTTCAGAACTTATGTTCTTTTCCCTTCGAGTCAATGTGAGGAGCATTGCTTAAGGCTGACTTATCGTCAGAAGCATCCATCTTCTGAAGTGGCGTCATCGACCGGACACTTAGGGTTCCCGACTATATACAGCCGACGGGTCCAAGTACTTTTCCGCCCCGGTGCCGACGGTGAGCTCAAGCTAGGATTCAAGTCTTGCGGTGGTTAGGGTCGTCTACCCACAGTTGCAGCGGTTCACATCAACAACCCACTACAGTTCCTGGTTGTGAGGCTTCATGCAATGTTCTTGAACATCCTTTGGGGGGGGGGGGGCTCTTAGGAAGAGGAGGACACATCTACAAGCCAGACTGAAACTGAAACTTTTGTGAAGGTATCATCTCCGGTCCCTAGCTCTTTTCCCCCAATGGCAAAGTTGTTGCTAGCACTGGTTTTGATGGTAGAAGGGTTGTAATTTTTGGTGATTTTGCTGGATCAAGTAAGGTTGTTTCTCCTCCAGCTAAGGGGTTTGTGTTGACCCATCAACAACACAACAAACAAACAAAATGAAAATCTGGTTGTGGAATATCAGGGGATTTAATGCCCCCCCGATAAGTTTACTTTTGAAATCTTCATAAATAAGTATAGATTAGATGTTATCGCTTTACTTGAACCTAGGTGAAAAAAGAAAAAGCAAAAGAAATGGTTGATACTAGATCTGTTGGATGGAGGTATGATATATGCTATGAAGGTTGTTTGGGGAAAATTTGGCTCATTTGGAAGCCAGTTGTGCCTCTGTTATTCTTCATAAAAGTAATCAACTAATTCATGTTCGTATTGATTTGCCAAAAGCTCTATTGTCTATGCTTCCACAAGATCCATAAGAGGTAGGAGCTCTATAATGATTTACAGGCACTTAGACTGTTTGTCCTTGGTTTGTTGGTGGCGATTTTAACGCAATTTTTTATTCAAAGGAAGCTTCTAATCAGCTTAGTTCGTTCACCAGTATGGAGGATTATAGGGACATGATGAGAATGTGTAACTTTGATGAACATATCTCCTCTGGACCCTTCTTTACTTGGACGAATAATAGAGCTCTGGATCCTATTTTACGAAGATTGGACAAAATTCGTGTTGATGGAGAATGGCACTCTTAAGTTCCCTGGCACAAAATTCATGTTGATGATGGTTAATGTTCCATGTGAAGTTTATGATCACTGTGTTGTTTTCCTTTCTACTGGTAGTGAGCAAGTTCCATACCTAAGGCATTTAAATATTTTAGTTGTTGGTCTGAAAACCCTCAGTTTGGTAGTATCCTTAGTAGAGTATAGAATAAGATAACAAATAACACTCCGTTCTTCCAACTTTATGGGAAACTTCATAGCTTAAAAAGGGAGCTGAAAAGGCTAAATATTGATTGCTACTCACATATTTAGAAGCGAGTTTACCTCAAAAAGTTTGATTTGATTGATAAACATAAGCTGATTTTTTAGGATCCAAGTACTATTTATTTAAATGAGGCCAGGGATTGTAGGCTTGAGTTGGAGCAATTGGAGAAAGATGAAGAGAATATTTTGAGATTAAAGTCTAGAGCTTTATGGATTTTAGAAGGTGATAAGAACTCTAATTACTTCTTTCGTCAGATTCGTTCTCACTCTCTTAGAAACACAATTCGCTAACTTCGTAATCAAGAAGGGGAGATGGTGGATCATTTTGATGATATGAAAGAGGTTGTGGTGGGTTATTATAAGAAGCTGTTAGGTGTTGAAAAGATGGTTGAGGTCTGAATCTAGATGGGATTATAAAGAACAGGTTAACGGTGGAACAAACTGATTTACTTGTTTTATAGGTTACTCCAAAAGATTTTGTTGATGCTCTTAACAGTATGGCTAGTGACAAAGCACCCGAGCCTGATGGGTTTCCAGTCTTTTTCTATAAGAAGCACTAGAATATGGTTGGAACTTATGTTATTGATGTTGTGCTTTACTTCTTCAATACAGGTAAACTCTCTGGTTTTGTGAATTCGGTTATTCTTGCTTTGATTCTGAAGAAGACTAATGCGTGTGATATTAAAGACTATCGTCCAATATCGTGTTGCAATGTCTGTAAGCTTATTTCCAAGATAATTGCTAATAGAATGAGGATTGTCTTGCCTGATTTGATTAGTTCTCCACAGTCATCTTTCATTAAGCATAGGCTTATCAGTGATAATATTTTTTGGCTCATGAGCTGTTAAGGACCTATGTCTTAAATAATATTTCTTTTAGGGTTGCTCTAAAAGTGGATTTAGTGAAGGCTTTTGATAGTGTTAGCTGCTGAGACTTTTTGATTAAGGTCCTCTGTGCGATGGAGTTCCCTTCTGTGTATGTGAGTTGGATTGAGAAATGCATGCAGTCTACTATACTTACAATCAATTTAAATGGGACCCTTTGTGGAAATTTTGAAGCTCATAGAGGACTCCGTCAAGGAGATCCAATATCTCCTTATTTGTTTTTTTTTATCACCATGGAGGTTCTTAGTCGATGGCTGGACATAGGAGCTGTTGATGGTGTTTTTCTATTTTCACCCCCAGTGTAAGAACTTGATGACTCACTTAGGGTTTGCTTATGACCTCCTTATTTTCACAAAGGGTAATCTGACTTTGATTAAAGGTATAATGAGCCTTTTTATTAGTTCTTAAAGGTTTCTGGTTTGCCGTGTAACCCTGAAAGGGGACTTACCTTTTAGGTACCTTGGTATTCCTTTGACTACTGGTAAATTGAAGAAGGCGGAGTGCAAAATCCTCCTGTGAGGTACCTTGGTATTCCTTTGACTACTGGTAAACTGAAGAAGGCCGAGTGCAAAATCCTCCTTAACAGGATAATAGCTAGAATCTCTGATTGGAAAATAAGACATATTTCATATGCAGGAAGATTACAGCTCGATAATTTAGTCATTAGTGGGATTCTGCAGTACTGGCTTTAAGTGTTCTTATTGCCAAGAAGTCTTATGATTGCAATTGAAAAAGCTTGCAATCGATTTCTTTGGGGTAAGATTGATGGTGGTAAGGCCAAAATTGCTTGGAAAAATATTGCTTTGCCAAAATATGAAGGGGGTGCATGAGTCAGAGATATTCAAAGTTGGAATATAGCAAATGCTGTTCGACACTTGTGGAACCTGTTCATTAGGGGAGGCTCCCTCTGGATTGCATGGATTTTGAAGTATATATTGAAAGGTAAATGCATGTGGGATGTAAAGTTTGACTACAAATCTTGGATTTGGAAGAGAATTATGAAACTTCGACCTACTGTTAGGGAGTTTATGACTATTGCTAGTGATGGTTGCCATTGCTGGAATGGAAAGTTGGTTGTGAGGCTTAAGCCAAAGACTATAGGGTAGGATATTAGAGAGAAAATAAATACTATCTCTTGGATCAAGCTTATTTGGAGTGGTTATACAATATCAAGGTTTAACTTTGTTGCTTGGTTAGTAATGTTTGGAAGGATTATGACCAAGTACAAAGTCGAAAAATGAGATGCGAGTGTTGATAAGGGTTGTGTCCTCTAACGGGCAGGTGATGAAACTATTGCCCATATGTTCTATGAGTGTGACTTTACTCAAAAGCTGGTAGTTGCCAGACCTTGCTGGTATTAAGGGGTGAGATGTAGTTCATGCTATAGCGATTAGTTGGTCTGACAGTAGCACAACGGTAAAAGTTAAGAAGTTGAAGTGGGTACTTACTATTAACATGGTGTGGCATAGTAGGTGCTTGCACATTTTTTTGTAACAAGGCAATTAATATTGATAATTGTATAAAGTAGGTTAAGTGGGACATCCCATCTTTTGCTAAGAGAGCGAAGGATGTTTCTGCGATTTTGAGTTGCATTTAGTTGCTTAGTTGTTGGTTTCTTTGTAAACAACTTCTTGTAGATCCTTCTTGGGTTTTTTACGAAAGGAAATCTCTAATTCATAAAAAACAAGGGAAATTTCCACTACTTCTAGAACCCACAACATGACTAAGATGTTTCCCGAGGATAAATAGCTCAAAATCCAACAAACTCAACACCAAATCACTACTACCCTTGAATCCATATGCAAACCCAACGCCAATTGAATGAAAATTTAACATTGATACTTGCAGCAAACTTATAAATGGCTGAGAAGGAAAACCATTCCAACAATTCAAGAGAGGAATTGGAGAAGGAAAAGAAAAGGAACCTTCAATGTAAAAGAACAGGTGAGTAAATAAACAGTCGATTGAAGTACACAATTGAAAAACTCGATTGATTAAGTTGAGTCTCAAGGACTTGATACTCAGTCCTTGAGATTAGTTTCCGTATGAATTCGTAGTGCAGAATTCGGAACAGAGATGAACTCCTAGATGAGCAGAGATCGACGAAGAATGAAGAAATGAAGAGACAGAACACAACGTCAATTTTTAACGTGGTTCGATAAGCTAGCATCGCTTATCTACATCCACGTCCCGAGCAAGAGCTCGGGAGAGTCACTGGATTAATTAAACTGACGAACACACCCCTAGATTCACAATCCGAATCTAGGTGAACAACCAATTGATAATCACTCAATTGAACACACGCACAGACACTCCTCACAATCCACAGTGAGTGACAAACCAGAGAGTCAATGGCTGAATCCCTGTCGATGCAATCTTCTCCTGCTCCTTTTAAAGTGCTGCTTTCTGACTTTACTCCGTTGATGAAGCTCGTCCAGGTCCTGCATTTCTGCTTCTTTCCTTTGATAGCGAAATCTTGAGATAAGATCCCTAATTTGCTCCAAATCAAGCCCTGCGTTCAAATATCAACTTTCCTTTCTCGGTTTGGTTAGACCAAGTGGTTAACCGAGAAAGACACAACCAAATCGAAACTTTCCAACAATCTCCCCCTAAGTTGGACATCTCCAAAACAGATAAAGCAAGATACTCAATTTCAAAGAAGAAGTTCTGAAACAATTCAAAAAGAGCACACTCAACAGACCATCATCCAACAGTATCATCAAACAATCAAAACCTACGTAACAAAAACAAGGAAGAGCAAAAAAAATTCAGTTCAAACAGTTCAATGAATTAAAACTCAACATCTGGATCACTTTCATAATCTGATGCATCATCACGTTCTGGTTTCTTGAAATAGAGCTCCATGATTCTTTGTTTTAACATCTGCAGCAGCTTGATCCTGTCCCAAGTCCAACTCCTCACGATCTTCAATTTCCCAGTCACCACGCTCTTTGAGAGTCTTGACGAAAGACATGATGCAATTGTGCAGGGAGCCTTGTGCAACAGCCTCAGACGTGACATTCCAGTTGTTGTTGTTCAGGATTGAGACAGATAACAATCTTAGTTTAGTAATGATAACTCCCTTGGGACAACAGAAGGAAGTCCCCTTGTCTCCCCATTTGGAGATGTCCGACTTTGGACGCTGAGGAGCAGACTGGATCCCAACTTTTCGAAGAACAGATTGGGGTAGAAGAGGGACAATTCAGGAATCTGCAACCTTGAACTCAAGATCAACTGAAAGATACTTCAGTATATCGGTAATAAATGAAGCAAGAGGAAGAGATCCCGTATAGGAAGAACGAGAAGCATCCAGCAAAACTTGCATCCTTAGGTGAGGCAGGCTAATCGGATGTTGAGTGATGTATGCATGATACATCACCCAGATATCAATGGGCAGCAAGACATCGAGAGAGTGAGAACGAGGAACGAAGAACCTGGTGAGGAAGAAGTGAAAAACATGAAGATGATATGGAATGATGAAGACAGAGACCGGGGTAGGAAGAGTTGAGGTGACTTTGAGACACCGTAACGCTCCACGGATGTCAAACCCAGACACAGCAAGTTGGGAGTCGTTTCGAAGCTGATGACCATAGATGACTGGAGCTCCAAGAACACGGGCAAGCAACTCAGGAGTTACATTGATAAGATGACCTAAAACCTGAGTTTGCAACACAAAAGGGGCTTCGGAGAGGGTGAACATGTTGCCGTAGAAAAGGCGAACCAACTCAGGAAAACAGATAGAGGGATTAAAAGGCAGAAAGTTGGACCAACCAAGATAGAAGAAAGGTTTGAAGACATCAATTCGATATTTGAAAATTCCCGGGGAAAGAACCTGAGGGTTGGGAGAATCGGACGAAGTCGGAACCTTCAGATGTAGCATTGTCTGTCAGCTTCAGACCGATGCATAAGGCCATTGACTTCAGAGATGATTGCTTGAGATTCCATGATAAGCAAGAAGGTGAGAGACAGAGGTAAGGAAGAAAGAATGAACAATCTGGTGTTAAATAGGCTGTTTAAGATTTTCAAAGAAGAAGAAAGGGAAGTTAAAGAGATTTGATTGACACAGGAAAGGAAACTGAATCCAGTCAAAAAACCGATGATTTCTGAAAACAAGGTAAGTCAGATCAACTCAGAATCCCAAGATTTTGGCGGATGAATACAAATTGATCTTCTTTAAGAGCTTTTGTGAAAATGTCAGCCAGTTGAAATTCTGTGGGAATGAATTTAATGTCAATGATCTTTTGGCTGACAAGATCCCTTAAGAAATGAAATTTCACATCAATATGCTTTGTTCTGGAGTGTAACACCGGATTTTTAGAGATGTTAATGGCGCTGGTATTGTCACAAAAAAGTGAGGTGGGAGAATCTGAGAGAGAGATTCCATAATCACTCAGTTGTGATAGGATCCACAAGTTGAACAACTTCCTGCTGCAATGTACTCTGCTTCGGCAGTAGACAGAGCAATGGAAGGTTGTTTCTTGCTTGACCAGGAAACCAAAGCTGGACCAAGGAATTGTGATGTGACTTTAATTAGTGCATTTTAAGCTTATGAATGACCTATGAAATGCCCGTGTTTATTCGTGAAATGACATGACCTATATGCTTTTATTGAAGTTTCATGCAAAGTGTCATTTTGTTGTCCGGTTGCCACTTTGGAGCTAAATTCGTGGTCTATCGGAGTTGCCTCTGTGCATTTTCAGGTTATGGCTTCAAAGTACGGATGACAAGGAGCGCATAGGAGCAAACGGGAGGTCATTTGGAGGCCGGACGAAGGAGATATGAGCATTACAAGATCGAGCTTTCTGCAGAGTGCAGGGGTGCACGCCGTGCATGATGCACGCCGTGCACCGTGCACGGTTTGGTGCACGTGCTGTCCAGGAGGTTTCGAAAGAAGATTCAGCTCCAAGGTGCACGCCGTGCAGCCTTGCACGCCGTGCACCCTGCACGCCGTGCATAGGTGCACGCCGTGCACTGTCCCCTGCACTATATATATTCTTGTTTTTGGCCATTTTAGAGGGGAGGGGGATATCTTTTGAACCCCAAACACATACCCACGAACCCTCAAGCCCTAGAACACATTTTTTGAGCAATTTGAAGCCATTGGAGCTAGGATTGAAGCCAACAAACCTTGGGAGAAGTGCTTACAAGTGGAGAAGTGAAGATCATCTCAAGGATTCATCCATGGTGTTCTTGGTGACCATTCTTCCTTCTTTTCTCTTTACTCCCTTGGCCATGTGTGGCTGAGTTTCTAGGGTTCATCTTGGATGGGTAGATTAGTTATGCTATGATAGAGAGATGATTGTATATAACTTGCCATGATTGATCTTGGTTGTATGAGGATGATTCCTAGACTTGTTCTTAATGCCATTTTGTGCCATGTTTGCTTAATTTGGTCCATTCATTGTGATTTGATGCATGAGAGTGCTTGGATTGCATAGATTGTAGGTCTAGGGATTGAAGTGAGTGTGTTCTAAGAGATTAGATCATCTTTTTTCAACCATTTTCACTTGATTTCTCTCTTGGGCATTTTATCGAACACTTGGTGTGCATGTGGATTTTCATTCAATTGAGTTTGAAAAGGCTTTTTGGTGAATCTCTTAGTGTTAGGGCATTGATATGAGAGTGTTGTGCCTAGCCTTGTGGTCTTAGAGTCTTAAGAGAGGGTCTTGTGTCTTGGCATTTCATCAAACACTTAGAATGCATCCTTTTTCACTTAGCTTGAGAGTGAGAGCCTAAGTTGAGTGGTATTAGGATAGGGATTTGGTGCTACGAGAGTGCATCGAGTCTATAGAAGTGAAATGCATGGTCATCCAAATGCAAACTCGATCTTGATTGACTTGTTTGTTCAATTAGTCCTCTTGAGCATGATGAAACTACCCACCAAAAGAACCCCTTTGTCTTTGATTTGCACCACTTTATTTCTCTTTCTTTATTTAGTTTCCTTTAAGTTTTTAATTCCTATTTCAAACCAAAACTCCTTTCAAATGAATAGACCGTCTACGAGGAATGTGAGTAGTGGCCATTGAGAGAACCCCGTGGAATACGACCTTGAATGTTGTGAGTTGAAATCCACACATCAAGTTTTTGGCGCCGTTGCCGGGGACTTTCTCAATCCTAAGAAAGCATTTAGTAGTGGACCGTTCTATTCACTTCCCTCCGTTTTAGTTTTGCTTCTTTTTATTAGTTTGTTTGGTTTTGTTATCCCGCATTGTTGTATTACTTGGTTGTGTTTGTTGAGCTTGTGTGTAGGTACCAAGTCATTGATCCACCAATCCGTTCTCTACCTCACTTAGTTCATGGGAGCAAGGTTGCAAGTAAGATGAATTCGTGGAATGGAGGTAATGGTTATGGACCCTATCAAGGGTGGAATCCATCTCCTAACCCATTTTATAGTCATCCTACTCCATCCAACTACCACCAAGGAACGTATGAGGGAGATAGCCAATGGTGGGATCAAGAACAACAAGCTTCAACACCCATGTGGAATGAACAATGTCCCTATCCATCTCCACCCTACCATCAAGTCTATCAAGAGGATTTCACAAGTCATGAACAACATTTTCCACCACCTTCTATGTTAGAGGAGCTCTTGAAAATGGTAAAGGAAAGTGAGCGTCCTCGAGAGGAGATTGTAAGCTATGAGGAATCTCCTCCACCTTTGCCCATGCTTGAGGAAGTTTTGAAGATTGCGGAAGATAATACATATCAACTTAATCGCATAGCTCAAAGCATGGCGCACATCAATGGGATGCTTGAAAATGATCATCAACCCCATAAGGTGGAGCAACACTCTCCCTCTCCATCCGTGCTAGATGAGTTCTTGAAGATTGCGGACGACAACGCGGCTCGGCTCAATCGCCTAGCTCAAAGTATGAATCTCGTCATGGATGCGCTAGAGAATGAGAATCAGCCCAAGAAGGTGGAGTACACTTATGATGATGAAGATGACATGTGTGAACCGGAAGAGCTTGACACGAAAGAAGATTTGGTAGTGGAGGAGGTTGAAGAGCATGTTCTTCCCATGGAGACGCCATATGACAATGATGTGAGGATAGAGGAACCAATGATACTTTGAGGTTGATGACCCTTTAGAGGAGGTGAGAGAAGATTTGGAGACGCTTCAAGAAGAGGTGGCACCGAGAGTGGAGCACGAAAGTGAACAACACCACCCTATTGAGGTCCCACCAAAGGTTGTGAGTACTCTTCAATCTTCTTGCTTGATCATGAAGTACTTGTGTCAAGAGACGGACACAAGCTTCATAACCTCCCCTAAGGTGATAATGGAAGAGAAGTCGTCCATGTGTGAACCGGAAGACTCCTTGAGTGGCATCACCAACTTGGAGACAGTGGATCTCAATGGAGGCTCCCTACCATACTTTCTTCCTCAAGCTTCGACACTCAAAGGTAGCAAGCCACCCCAAGGTCTCAAGTGCTATACAAGCATCAGTGTGCATTGGCTAGTCTACCATTCCTCCAAGATGCTACTTGGAGCTCAACTTTCATCATGGAAGAAGCTAATTGACATCAAGGAGGTACTAAGTTGGACACCATAACACAGGTATCGTCGAGCTTAAGACGGTAACCAAGCGCTTCTTGGGAGGCACCCCATGTTATCTTTACTTTTATTGCTCTTGTTTGCTCTTTTTAGTTTTTGTGTTGTTTTAGCTTTTTGAATAAGGTTTGGCAAGCATTTTGGATCACTCTTCACCAAGGATCATCATGGAACTTTTTCACCTCTATTACGTCCTATGCTCCTCTCTACCAATGCGGTAACTTCGTTCCACCTTACCCTCTCTCTCTTGATCATTGAGGACAATGCTCATGTTAGTCGTAGGGGAGGTTGAGGTTTGGTGTGATTATTTGTCGGTAGAAGTCTAAAGCTATGTTCTGATGTGTTGCATGATCTTAATTGAATGTCGAATTCCTCTATTGTAGAATCGTTCGGTTCTTGACGTTTAGTGTTTAATTGACTTCAAGCTTTCACAATGATGTTTAGATTGTTCCACTTAGAACCTATAACCGGCATGTTAGCACTAATATCAAATGAGTCTGGGCCAGAACTGAGATTTTATCACTCTTGCATGTTGGTTGATTGGTTTGATACGTGTTTTTGTACCGCTCGATAACACCGGTCTAAGATGATGAAGGCAATCAGAATTTTCACCCTTTTCCATGTCTTTCTTTACCCTTTGTGATCCTTCGTGATTGTGGCTTGAGATTAGACGGAATCCAATTCGAAATCTTGTGTGGAAGTTGTAAGGGGCTAAGGATCAAGTGGCTAAATTGTGAAAAAAAAAATGCTCAAAAGAAAAGCTAGGCAAGCTCGGCACCTAAGTGAAGTGTCGGGTTGAGCACTAAGCAAAAGGGCAAAGGCTGTGAGCTAGGCAGGTTCAACACCTAAGTGAAGTGTTGAATGGAGCACTAGTATGCAGTAAAAAAAAAAAAAGAAGAAAGAAAAAGAGTTCTCAAATGTAGCCCTTGATCCTAGCCAGAGTTTTGTAAAGTGCGGATCTAGAAGCGGATGAAGTCGAGTCGATAGCCACATCATAATCACTCACCACTTACGATCCATGTTCCGATTTCAAGTCCTTTTGATTAGAGTTGGTGTTGTCGTGGTCGGTTTTGCTGTGTCCTAATCAACCACTACTTGAAGTGTGCAGAAATTGGTGAGGTTTAGACTTGTTTGGTTGATGTTCTTGCATGTGTAGGTTTAGTTTGTTCGTGGAACAGTTTAAGCTAAATTGTGATTGCTTGAATCTCAATGGACCGAACTTGTCATTTGTGAACTTGGATGTTTTCTAATTCATTTGCTTGAGGACAAGCAAAGCTTAGTCGTAGGGGAATTTGATGTGACTTTAATTAGTGCATTTTAAGCTTATGAATGACCTATGAAATGCCCGTGTTTATTCGTGAAATGACATGACCTATATGCTTTTATTGAAGTTTCATGCAAAGTGTCATTTTGTTGTCCGGTTGCCACTTTGGAGCCAAATTCGTGGTCTATCGGAGTTGCCTCTGTGCATTTTCAGGTTATGGCTTCAAAGTACGGATGACAAGGAGCGCATAGGAGCAAACGGGAGGTCATTTGGAGGCCGGACGAAGGAGATATGAGCATTACAAGGTCGAGCTTTCTGCAGAGTGCAGGGGTGCACGCCGTGCAGATGTGCACGCCGTGCATGATGCACGCCGTGCATGATGCACGCCGTGCACCGTGCACGGTTTGGTGCACGTGCTGTCCAGGAGGTTTCGAAAGAAGATTCAGCTCCAAGGTGCACGCCGTGCAGCCTTGCACGCCGTGCACCCTGCACGCCGTGCATAGGTGCACGCCGTGCACTGTCCCCTGCACTATATATATTCTTGTTTTTGGCCATTTTAGAGGGGAGGGGGATATCTTTTGAACCCCAAACACATACCCACGAACCCTCAAGCCCTAGAACACATTTTTTGAGCAATTTGAAGCCATTGGAGCTAGGATTGAAGCCAACAAACCTTGGGAGAAGTGCTTACAAGTGGAGAAGTGAAGATCATCTCAAGGATTCATCCATGGTGTTCTTGGTGACCATTCTTCCTTCTTTTCTCTTTACTCCCTTGGCCATGTGTGGCTGAGTTTCTAGGGTTCATCTTGGATGGGTAGATTAGTTATGCTATGATAGAGAGATGATTGTATAGAACTTGCCATGATTGATCTTGGTTGTATGAGGATGATTCCTAGACTTGTTCTTAATGCCATTTTGTGCCATGTTTGCTTAATTTGGTCCATTCATTGTGATTTGATGCATGAGAGTGCTTGGATTGCATAGATTGTAGGTCTAGGGATTGAAGTGAGTGTGTTCTAAGAGATTAGATCATCTTTTTTCAACCATTTTCACTTGATTTCTCTCTTGGGCATTTTATCGAACACTTGGTGTGCATGTGGATTTTCATTCAATTGAGTTTGAAAAGGCTTTTTGGTGAATCTCTTAGTGTTAGGGCATTGATATGAGAGTGTTGTGCCTAGCCTTGTGGTCTTAGAGTCTTAAGAGAGGGTCTTGTGTCTTGGCATTTCATCAAACACTTAGAATGCATCCTTTTTCACTTAGCTTGAGAGCGAGAGCCTAAGTTGAGTGGTATTAGGATAGGGATTTGGTGCTACGAGAGTGCATCGAGTCTATAGAAGTGAAATGCATGGTCATCCAAATGCAAACTCGATCTTGATTGACTTGTTTGTTCAATTAGTCCTCTTGAGCATGATGAAACTACCCACCAAGAGAACCCCTTTGTCTTTGATTTGCACCACTTTATTTCTCTTTCTTTATTTAGTTTCCTTTAAGTTTTTAATTCCTATTTCAAACCAAAACTCCTTTCAAATGAATAGACCGTCTACGAGGAATGTGAGTAGTGGCCATTGAGAGAACCCCGTGGAATACGACCTTGAATGTTGTGAGTTGAAATCCACACATCAAATTGGCAGGAGCCAGAAGTACTTTTTCTGTCTGTTGTACTGCCGTCAAAATCTGAGTCACTGAAACCAATCAGATCAAACTGATCGGAGGAAGGAAACCAGAGACCAAAATCTTTGGTGGCAATTAAGTAACGAAGAACACGTTTAAGAGCTGAAAGATGGCTAATTTTTGGATTAGCTTGAAAGCGAGCACAAAGGCAAACACAAAATAGGATATCTGGCCTGCTGGCAGTGAGGTAGAGTAAGGACCCTATGAGAGCTCTAAAATGTGTGTTATATGTAGATTCCTCAGAGTCTATAGCAGATAATTTTGTAGTAGTAGCCATAGGGGTTGCAGCTGGTTTGGCCGACGAAAAATTGAACCTGGAAAGAAGATCTGTGGTGTACTTGGTTTGATGAATAAAAATACCAGATTCTGTTTGATCAACCTGGAGACCGAGAAAGAATTTTAATTATCCCATCAGACTCATCTCAAAAGTGGTAGCCATCATTTCACCAAAGGAGTTTCTTAGTGCATCACTTGTGGACCCAAAGATGATGTCGTCCACATAAATTTGGACTAAGAGGATATCAGTTGAATGGAATTTGGAGAACAGGGTATTATCGACTGTTCCTCGAGAGAATCCATTGGAAAGAAGATAGGAAGAGAGTCGATCATACCAAGCCCGAGGTGCTTGTCGGAGGCCATAGAGGGCTTTTTTTAGTTTGTAAACATGATGAGGAAAAGAGGTATTTTTAAACCCAGGTGGTTGTTTGACAAAAACTTCTTCTTTGATGAAACCATTGAGAAATGCACTTTTGACGTCCATTTGAAACAATTTGAACTTCATGTAACTTGCTAAAGCACATAGAATTCTAATTGCTTCAAGACGAGCAACAGGTGCGAAGGTCTCATCGAAGTCAATGCCTTCTTCTTGTGAGTAACCCTGAGCCACAAGTCTGGCTTTATTTCTAGTAACTTCTCCCTTTTCATTTGTTTTGTTACGGAAAACCCATTTTGTTCCAATAATAGTTTTATTTAAAGGAGGAGGAACCAGATCCCAGACCATAGCTCTTTCAAACTGATGTAATTCCTCTTGCATTGCAAGGATCCATTGCTCATCAAGCAGAGCTTCCTTGATGTTTCTTGGCTCAAGAATGGAGAGAAGTGCACTTTCCTCAGAGGCAATGAAATCCAGAAATTTTTTGGAACGAATGACAGTCCGTTTTTGGTTATCAGCAAGAATAAGAGTTGAGGGATGACGTTTCTGGATATGTGGTGGCGGTTGATGTGCCTCAGACAAAACGGATGTACTTGGAACAGTACTAGCAGGAATATCATTTTGCTCAGTTTGGTGACAAGCAGGGCTGACAGCAGAAGTTTGATTATTTTCTGAGGAAACATTTTCAGAGCTAATAGAGGCAGAAGGTAAGAAGGAGGAAGGAAGAAGTGATGAGACAACGTCTTCATCAGAGGACAAGTTCCCAGAATCTGGTTTGTCATCAAAGGTCACATGAATTGATTCTTTGACCTTTCCAGTGTGTTTGTTGAACACACGAAAGGCTTTACTCTTAGTAGAGTAACCAAGAAAGATAGATTCACAAGATTTAGCATCGAATTTTCCTAACTTATCCTTTGTATTTAAGATAAAACAACGACAACCGAAAGGATGAAAGTAACCAATCAGTGGAACTTTGTTTTTGAGAAGTTCATATGGAGTTTTATTCAGACCTTTACATATTAGAGTTCTATTTAGAATGTAACAAGCAGTTGAGACAGCTTCTGCCCAGAAACGTTTAGATGTATTGAAATCAAGGAGCATTGTTCTAGATAAATCAAGAAGGGCCCTATTCTTACGCTCGGCAACCCCATTTTGTTGAGAAGTCCGAGGGGCTGAAACAAAATGTTGAATTCCAAGAGAAGAACAAAAAGATTCAAAGTTAAATGATGTAAATTCACCTCCATTATCACTCCTAATAGCTTTAATTTTAAGATCAAGAGAATTTGAAATTTGTTGAACAAAGTCAGTTAACTTGGGTAGACACTCATCCTTTTTAGCAAGAAAAAAAAAACCCAAGTAAATCGAGAAAAATCATCAACAATCACAAACGCATACAACTTTCCACCAAGACTCTGCACATTTGTAGGACCAAAAAGATCCATATGAAGCAATTGCAAAGGGTTTGTCGTAGAGATAGTTGAAATGCTTTTAAAAGAAGTTTTAACTTGTTTGCCCTTGACGCAAATATCACAGAAAAAGTTTTTATCTGAGTTAAACTTTGGTAAACCTCTTACTAATCCAAGAGTTCTAAGTTGAGACATTTTAGTTGTGCTAATGTGACCTAATCGTTTATGCCAGAGAGTTTCAAGTGAAGTTTTAAGAGCTGTAAAGCATTTTTCATGAAAAGCTTCTTGATTCTTCAAATCAATAGTATATATGTTTCCATTTCGAGTTCCAGTAAAAAGAACTTTCTGATCAGAAATTCTCTCAATCTTACAGAAGTTTGCTTCAAAAATGACTCTGTTTTGAACACCACACAATTGACTGATTGAAAGCAGATTATGTTTAAGATTGGACACAAACAATACATTATGAAAAACAGGTTCAGATTGTTTACCAATCGTACCTTTGCCCATGATTCGACTCTTATTATTATCTCCAAAGATCACTTTTCCTCCCTTGAATTCTTCTAGCAAGCTAAAAAGTCTCTTATCCCCAGTCATGTGATTTGAACACCCATTATCCAAATACCATTCGGTATTAATATGAGATTCCTGCATCAATAACATGATTAGTTTTTTTAGGTACCCAGATTTTCTTGGGTACATGTTTTTTATGTGAAAAAGTACAGGTAAATTCAGTATGACCATGATTACAACAATAATTGCAGTATTTATTCCTATGAATTCTCCTTTGTGAGGAACGAAAAAATGTCTGTCTAGGTTTCCAGAACAGAAAATCAGTCTTGTTTTCAGCTTTAACCTTTTCCCAATAATAATTCTGTTTTTCTAAGATCTGAATATGATGTTGCAACCTTTGTATCTGTGATTTCAGTGAACATATTTTCTCATCACAGTCAATCAATTTGTCTACTTGTGATTAATTTTTCAGTTTAAGACGTTTGGTAGACTCAGCAAGTGAAAGATATGCAAGCATAATTGATTGTCTAGACATCTCTGAAAAGGAATTTGAACTAACCTCAGAATCGTCAGACTCATCGTCTGAAAGTGCCATGAAAGCCTCTTCATCATCCGTGTCAGAATCACTCCAAGTGACTTTGAATGCTTTCTCTCTGGAATATCCTTTAGAAAGACACTCTGATCAAATGTGACCTGGTCTACCACACTTAAAACACGTGATTATATCTTTATCATCATTTGATTTTTCATCATCCTTCCTTAATTTTGTTAAAAACCTAGACTTAGATGTAGACCCTTTATTTCTAGACTGATCACTTCTATTCTTAAGAAATTGTCTAAAACGTTTAGTCATGAGAGCAACTTCACTCTCATTAAATTCATCTTCATCACTAGAATCATTATTTCTGGATGCTTTAAGAGCAATATTCTTAGAATTCTTTGACTCTTCTTCAACATCAACCTGCCTCAAGACAACTTCATGACTAATGAGCGACCCGATAAGAGTTTCAAGAGATAAAGTTGACAAATCTTTAGCTTCCTCAATTGCAGTGATTTTAGGCATCCATTCTCTAGGCAAGGATCTCAGAATTTTCCTAACAAGATCTGTTTTATCAAGTTTTTTGCCAAGATGACCTAACTTTGACACAATTAGGTTAAATCTATCATACATAGCAGAAATGGTTTCATTATCAGTCATCTTAAACAGTTCATATTCATGCATCAGAACATTAATTTTGGTTTCTTTTACTTGTGAAGTTCCTTCATGAGTAACTTCAAGTGTTTTCCAAACCTCATGTGCTGTTTCACAAGAACTGATACGATTATACTCATCATTGCAAAGTGCACAATAAAACACATTCAACGCTTTAGCATTAAGTTGGG
Source organism: Linum lewisii (assembly GCA_034768395.1). Lineage (NCBI taxonomy): Eukaryota > Viridiplantae > Streptophyta > Magnoliopsida > Malpighiales > Linaceae > Linum > Linum lewisii. Next base: position 73,680,875 of record CM068296.1, on the reverse strand, counting down.
CTCGTTGTTTCTTAGCATCATCCCAGGTTTCATAATCTCCATCAAGGTTTACACCACCTTTATCGACAATACGCCAAGTAGCGAAATCCATACCTTGAAAAAATACCTTCATTCGGTTTTTCCAGAATTGGTAGTTAGTTCCATCGAACCATGGAGGACGAGAGTGCGATAGACCTTCCATCCCTGGTGCTTGACTTGACCCTGATGCCATTCTTCTCGCCAGCTATCAACTCGACTCGAGAAGCAAACTCTGATACCAATTAAAAGAAAAGGTGAGTAAATAAACAGTCGATTGAAGTACACAATTGAAAAACTCGATTGATTAAGTTGAGTCTCAAGGACTTGATACTCAGTCCTTGATATTAGTTTCCGTATGAATTCGTAGTGCAGAATTCGGAACAGAGATGAGCTCCTAGATGAGAAGAGATCGACGAAGAATGAAGAAATGAAGAGACAGAACACAACGCCGATTTTTAACGTGGTTCGATAAGCTATCGCTTATCTACATCCACGTCCCGAGCAAGAGCTCGGGAGAGTCACTGGATTAATTAAACTGACGAACACACCCCTAGATTCACAATCCGAATCTAGGTGAACAACCAATTGATAATCACTCAATTGAACACACGCACAGACACTCCTCACAATCCACAGTGAGTGACAAACCAGAGAGTCAATCGCCGAATCCCTGTCGATGCAATCTTCTCCTGCTCCTTTTAAAGTGCTGCTTTCTGACTTTACTCTGTTGATGAAGCTCGTCCAGGTCCTGCATTTCTGCTTCTTTCCTTTGATAGCGAAATCCCGAGATAAGATCCCTAATTTGCTCCAAATCAAGCCCTGCGTTCAAATATCAACTTTCCTTTCTCGGTTTGGTTAGACCAAGTGGTTAACCGAGAAAGACACAACCAAACCAAAACTTTCCAACAATCTCCCCCTAAGTTGGACATCTCCAAAACAGATAAAGCAAAATACTCAATTTCAAAGAAGAAGTTCTGAAACAATTCAAAAAGAGCACACTCAACAGACCATCATCCAACAGTATCAACAAACAATCAAAACCTACGTAACAAAAACAAGGAAGAGCAAAAAAAATTCAGTTCAAACAGTTCAGTGAATTAACCATGACAATCCACAAAACGACTAATGTTTTGACATCCTAGGAAAATCTTACATCGACAAAGCATGGGAGAGATCCATGGGCTATAAGGAATATATCAACCTTAAGACGCGTTTTGGGGTGTAATGGATAAGTTAAACGTGCTCGGGCCGGAGCACTGCAAAATGGTTGACCTCATGCCTCATGGGAAGTCACTATAATGCACCCAAAAGCAAATTCTTGAGGGTCTGGACCCAAAACGGACAATATATTGTTGGAAAAGGTTGGGATGTTACATGAGTCCTCTATGATCTCTATTAGCCTTAATGGTACTTTGTGTGGTAACTTTCCTCTAAAGAGAGGTTTCATACAAGGGGATCCTATCTCCCCTTATCTGTTTGTCATTGTTGTGGAAGTGTTGGCATGCCTAATGGAACAAGAGGTTGACAGTAATAGGTTTCTTCTACATCCCCAGGGTAAAGGTATAAAATTAACACATTTATGTTTCGTTGATGATTTGATAATTTTTTCTAAAGCAAGCATTGACTGGTTGAGAGGGTTACAATTATTCTTAAAGAGTTTCAAGCTTTATCTGGGCTCAGATTTGATCCAGATAAGAGTGAGATCTTTATGAATGGAGTTGATAGTATTACTGTTGTGAACATTGTCAATGCCTCTAGTTTTACTAAGGGTTCTCGCCCATTCAAATATTTGGGAGTGCCTATAAATTTTGGGAAGCTGAGAAGGGTGGACTATAAGCCTCTTGTTGATAGAATCCCCTCTCGAGTTTAAGATTGGAAAGCAAAATCCCTATCGTATGCAGGAAAGTTGCAATTGATCCAGTATGTTATCTATGGTGTTCTTCAGTACCGGTTAAGTGTGTTTCTAATTTCAAAGTTTATTATGAAAAAGATAGAGGGGATCTGCAACAGATTCCTATGTGAGGAAGATGAAGGTGAAAGAGTTAAAGTAGCTTGGAAGAATTTGACACTACCTAAAGAAGAAGGAGGGGTAGGGCTTAAGGATTTCAATAGCTAGAATGTTGCTCATATAGTAAGGCATCTTTGGGATCTTTTTGCTCGTTGCTCTCTATGGGTTGCTTGGTCCTATAAGTACAAAATCAAGAACAAATTAATTTCGGATTTGAAGATCAGTTCTGGATCTTGGATTTGGAGGAGGATTTTGAAGATGATAGACGTTGCTTGAGCCTAGATATCTACTGATAGCTCTGGGAGCATTACTTGGAATGGAAGGCAAATGGATAAGTTTAAAATATTGACTTTTTAGGAGGACCTTAGACCTAAGGGTTCGATTGTTCCCTGGCATGAGGTGGTATGGAAAGGTTTAACTATTCCTAGGAACAGTTTTGTCACGTGGTGACTGGTTACTAATTGAGCAGTCTAGAAAAAACCGTTGCTACCTGGGGACTCAAAGTGGACATCGGCTGTGTATTTTGCAGTTCAGAGGTGGATAATAGGAGCCACGTTTTCTGGGGTTGTTCTTTTTCTAAGAGTCTTTTGGAGAGTATTATTCCTCGAGCTCTATGTGCTAATTAGGAGGGTTTGTTAGATTTTGTTCAATCCTAGGAGGGAATGCAACAGTAAGCATGGCTAAGAGGAAACTTTGGTGTAACTCTATCAGTGTTCTATTGAGGGAAAGGTGCTCTATGTGCTGATTAGGAGGGCTTGTTAGATTTTGTTTAATCCTAGTTTGCAGGGAATGCAGCAGTAAGCATGGTTAAGAGGCAACTCTGGTGTAATTCTGTCAGTGTTTTGTGGAGTTAATTAGAGGCAACTTGTTCATCTCAGGTAACAACCCCGACAACAAGCTTCATCTCTAGGAATCTCAGGTAGCGGCTCCGATGACAGGATTTAGCTTCAGCAACGAGTAGCGGCTCCATCTCCGACCATCTCAGACTGCGGCTCTAACGTCAAGATTTGATTTCAACGGCAAGCTTCATCTTCGGCCATCCAGGCAGCGACTCCATCAACAGAAATCTGTCTTCGGCGGCAGCTAGAAGAAGAAGACCCAATCTAAAGATGACTAAGAAGACTCAAATTAGGGCGATGACGGTTAAATTGAAATTTTAAATGAAAATCCTAATTTAGTTGTAGGTACAAATATTATCATTCTATCTTCTAATTTTAGTTATTGAATCTTAATTTTTTATCTAATAATTTTTTAACACAGGAGAACAATTTCTAGTGTTAACCATATTTTTTAAATCCCCAACCCGAAGCTGCGGACAACTACTGCAAGTTTACAGGGTTAGCTCACTTAGATGACAGCAACAGAGCTCCGTATTCGATAAACGCTCAGCAACAAAGAATTTATAATCTATCGTTTGTTCACTCTGCATCTGTCACTGGAGACGGTGAAGAAGACTGGAAAGGAAAGTATGGCACAGGAAGAAATTCTATTAGAAGTGGAGGCGGTACAAGCGGTGTACGGAGATGATTGCGTCGTACTCAATTCTTTCCCTCCCCATCTCCAGCTCCACTTCAAGCCGAGAACCGCCGAGATTTCTTCTCAACAGGTTCTTTCCTCCTCAACGATGAAATTCAGAGAATTTTTTGTTTGAATTTAGGGTCTTTTCACGATTCAATCGCCTTCTTAACTGATGGCTCAAATTGTCCTACCTAGTTCCGAATATCGATCATCTTTTTGCTTGGACAGAACTGTTAGATTTTATATTATGCGGTAACAGAACCCCTTTCAAGTTTATGTTCTGGAGAATTTCCACGGAAACAAAGACCCAAGTTCTAATTTCGGTTTCGTCTCATCTGGAAGATGACTGATGTTGCTAATTGTTTGCACTAGTTCAATAGGCAGAATGTGTAACTTGATCACAGTTCAGAATTTGATATTTTGAAAACTGTTCAGCAATTTCTTTGATGAATGAAAACTGTTCAGCAATTATGTGAGCACTTATCATTATGATCTTTTTTAAACCTTGTGTCGGGCTAAATTTGCAATGCTGTGGTATTGCCGTTCTGTTCAGTTTGTGGAAGCGTTGATCAGCATCAGAGCAGATGTCCAGGTATTCTGCTGTACACTTGTAACTGGATTTTGAATGGGAATATATTTGCGTGTTGAAAGTTAATTAGTACTAACTTCATGGATTTCCTTTTCAAGTATCCAGAGGAACTGCCCAGTGTTACTATCATAGAGTCCAAGGGTCTTGATGAACTAAGGCAAAAGGTTCTATTGAATAGTATGCATAACAAAGCACTAGAGCTCTCTTCATGCTCGATGCTGGTTGCACTTTGTGAGGTAATCCACGCCCAATCTAACGAAAATGTGACACCTTATAAGAACTCCACAAGTCACTAAGCCCTAAAAAACTACTCTAGTTATTTCTTCCTGTGCATATAGAGAGAGCTATCTTTCACCATGCAGTTCATGGAACTATTATCCAATTTTAATTATTCAGCAATGTTGGTAGCTTAACCACTTGGCGCTTGTACTTAAAGTCCTAGAAGGTTTCGAATTGCAACTTTTTATTACATAAAAAAAGCAACTATGAGTTGTACAAGACACTGATGAGGTGATTAACTCAGTCGTCAGGTATAGATAGTGATAAAAATATAAATTAGATGTGCCTATATGTGAAGTTCATATGCTACCACTTCTTGTTGTAACTTCCCAGGAATGTAGTATTCCCTAACTTTAGTTTATTGCTATCTTGAGGGTGAATGTTTTGAAAATTGAATTTATTAAAATTTAAGGAAGCTGTGGAGCAGCTCTCCATCATGAATCACCCGGATGGTGATTGTCCACTGTGTTTGTACCCTTTGGTTCAAGAAAAAGAAGAGCATGAATTCTTGCCATTTATGAAGTTGATGTCATGTTTCCATTGCTATCACAGGTAGAGTCCTGTGTACTTCCATTCTAACAGTTTGTTCTAGGGTCTGGTGGTAACTAATCTCTTGCATTTCGTATTATGTCAGTGAATGTATGATAAGGTGGTGGACTTGGCTTGAAAAGCAGAAGGAAAACACCGGTGCTTCATCTACCACAGGTCTGGAGCGAATGAGAGTTGAAAATAAGATGGGTATGTTCAAGTTGCAATTTCCTTGGAGAATTGGAAGTTGTCTCAGCCATATAATTGCATTCATGACGTCTTTGAATGAGAGTGTTTTGCTGCAAAGCAAGTCTTATGGTTCCCAAACACTAATTCTTACTGCAATCCTGTGAAAAGTTGTTTTCGCATTTGTTGCCAAGTTTCTGGTTTGCAGCCAATTCTCTACCCAGTTCACTTGTCATTGAGTGGCATTAATTGGTCCATAATGAACTGTCGTATCTGCAGAAACAGACAACATGGGCCAATGTCCGGTTTGTCGAAAAGTTTTCGATGCCAAGGATTTGAAACATGTGCTTGACTTGGTTGGAACTCATTCGTCTCACTTGGTATGGCATGTACCAAATCTTTTGTTTGTTTTATCAGTAATCAGAAAGCCTAACATTATGGTGCAGAGATAAGAGGTTGAACTCTTTGGTGTACAATAATACTAAAGGATTCTGCACTTCTCTCCTTTTTTTTGTTGATCTCAGAGTTTGACCAAAAACGACGATAAGGATGATGAAGAAGAAACAGTTGTTGGTTGCGAGTCGGAGCATATTAGAAGAGAGAAATTTGAGGCTATACTGAAATTACAAGAAGAAAAGCACGGGCTGATAGAACCAAAAAAGAGCATTGCGGTTTTGCCTGGCATGTTTCTACCACAGCCAGCACCCACACCCGCACCAGCACCAACACCAGCACCAACACCAACACCAGCAGTCTCTACAGAAACAAATTCTGGTGAATCTTCAGAACGGCCTAATGGCGTAGTTAAGCGACGGAGCAGTAATAGGAGAAACCGGAATCAACACAAGTCTCAAATGCAGGTGAAGCAATGGGCAAGGAAAGAAAGCGGTACTTCAAATTGAGTGATGTTTTTTCACCCTTGGCCTTGAATCGTGCCCATAACTCCCCCACTCTTTATCTTGTGATGTGCATTTCCGCTCATAGCCAAATTGTCAGTATTATACATTTACTTCTCTGACAAGAAAGAAATAGCACATTCCATTATCTTCAAGGTTGGGATATTTATGAGCCCATTATTTCAACATCTGTCACTCCATTTCCTTATCCTTTGTAGTTCATGTCCTAATCAGCAGACAAATTTCAACAATTCACATAATTCAGTCGGGAACTGGGCACCAATTGTTAGTTGCTCAGTTGGCTAAATACAACAAAGGATGGTACTATCTCCATTGCAGTAACACTAAGATTGCAAGATTAGACATGCTGAACATTTCTCTTGCAGTTGCAGGTGTACAAATTCCAGCCTATTGACCTTGAGGGGAAAAAAAAAAACAAGGGTTGTCTCCAAAAGCACTCTAAACTTATTCTATCAATATAGCCAATAATAATATTACGCAGACAGACTATGATGTTCTATGGCTGATTATGTGGGCTGGAATGGTGGTTCCATATCAAGCAGTGTTATCCAGATCTTGTTCTCTGAATCTGCAAGCCAAACATAAAGGGGAAAAAAACATCAGGAACACTCTGATTCAAACGTCCGAACCCATAACAACAAACTATGGCATTCCTGTAAATTGATCAAAGGTCAAATTCCACAACACCCGGGCCGATGTTCATACTAACACGTTTGAAGAAACAAGAACAGCAGAAGGAAACAAAACAACTTTGTGGAGATGGGGTTTGTTTAAATGTCAAGTACCTGATGGGATCAACTCGCCGCTTTCGGCACCAGTTTTGTGGAATTTTCATCTCCGTTTTGCTTCTTAATCGAGTTCCTCTCCAGCTCTTTCCACTTATTGATGGCGAACGTCAAGAGTACTGCGACAGATTTACAGAAATCCAAAGTGGATGGATCACATTCACAACATAGCGTTTTTGTTCATCGTAGCAGAGGATAGGGTTCTACTCACCTCCGGCGCCGGCGAAACATAGAACACGGACCATCTTCGGTCCAGGGGGGCCTGCCTCTTCCATTAACGTTGAATCGCCGAGCACGGAAGCGTTGAGGGCATCAGGTGGTCGGACAGTAAGCTGAGCATTAAGGTTTATTCGGTAGGTAGATAGACGGACGCAGATTCCGGTTCCGGAGACAGCAATTGAATTAATCTCAACCCTCCATTTAATCTAATAGCTCTCACTTCTTACTTGTTCCTTTCTTCTTCGTATTCTTATTAAGAATGAGATCTTTTTTACAAACTTTTATTTCGGCCAAAGATAGATCCCAATTTATGGGACGTCATTTATGTATTGGCTCTGTCGATGATGACACATTATAATTTTTTGTCTATACAGTTTGTGCGAACTAGATAATATCGCAATATATGGATTGCACGATTCTCATACAAAATGCACAAATTTCATACAGAGTGTATACAGTTTGTATGAACTATTTACAACCTTAATGTAAGAAAACAATAAATTATACAAAATTTCATATTCCCATACAAATTAAGTATACAGTTTGTATACAACTTTCGTACAGACTATACATGAATAAATATAGAGTGTACAACTCTCGTAAAAAGTATATACAATTTGTATACAACTTGTACAAACATCAATACAAAGTGTATACAGTTTGTACAGATCGCATACTAACTATCCAGACTGACCAACAGGAAATTTGTGAACAAATTTTTTTTTTTTAGGATTTTTTTCTACAATCATAGATCTAACGGCGACGATCATGTGGGCGAAAAAATTTCTGTCAACTGAGGCACATAACAGGGAAATGATAAGGCGAAACTGGGAAAGTAACCATTCAACTAGGAACTCTTCTATGGGCTAGAACTATCCTGATACTTACGCACTCTGTAGCAGCACATAACAATATATTGGTATAGGTGGGGTAATTTCGTAAAAGTGTTATTTTTATTGAGTCCCACCACTTTTAAATTAACTATTGAAACCTCATAAAAGAAACAAGGGTATTAGCCAAAACTGGGGTTTCAAAAGTAGAGTTTCGAAAACATGATGATTTGAAAATACTCAGATTTTTAAACCGAAGTTATAAACAAATGACTAAAAACACAAGATTAAACAACTAAGATCTGGTGGAGGAGAATGATTCTTGCATCAGATGCGATAAAAAAAATTCATTGTCACATGAATCAGAGTCGACAAACCCAACTTTTATGTTGCTATCTATGTCCAAGGCTAGGAATTCTTTAACTAATCAAAAAATTATTTATTTTTTATTTTTTACTATCTCTCGTGTATTTCTTTAATCTTTAATTAGTTTTTATTCCATAATATTTTTGGCTTCTGACTAATTGAGTGGTTTAGTTGGGGCGCGGCCCCCGACAATAAAGCCCCCGACTACCCGACAACAAAGCCCCCGACTAAAATAGTTAGGGACATTATTGTCACGGACGCGCCCCCCATTAAATGAGTATTTAGTGGGGGGCGCGGCCCCCGACAATAATGCCCCTGACTATTTTAGTCGGGGGCTTTATTGTCGAGGGCCACGCCCCCGACTAAATACTATATTAAATATAATTACACATTTAGTCGGGGGTGTGGCCCCCGACAATAAAGCCCCCGACTATTTTAGTCGGGGGCTTTATTGTCGAGGGCCACACCCCCAACTAAACCACTCAATTAGTCAGGGGTCAGGCACCCGACAAAATTGCCCCCGACTATATTTGTCGGGGGCTATACGCCCCCGACCATTGTTGGCCAGCCACTGACTATAATTGTCGGGGCATTTGGCCCCCGACAAGTGGCCCCCGACTATTTATGGGTTTTGTTGTAGTGCAAGTAGCTCAATAGCCATAACCAGGAGCTCTGATACCAATTGTTGCGCTACGAACGGAAGCGAATCGATTGAACACTAACACACCCACACAAGCTAAAGGAAAGAGACACAAGGATTTAACGTGGTTCGGAGAAAATGTTCCTCCTACTCCACGGGCGGCAACCAACACAAAAATTCACTATCTTGAGTAATTGCAAAGAGTAGGAAGTGGACACACACTCTTCTATCTCTACAAGAGTTTCTCTCAACTCACAAATGTCTAAGAAGACTCACACTCACTCTCAAATGGATGATGAGATTGATGATCTCTACACCATTCTACCAAAGCCTTTTATAGGCTCACACTCCACACATTAGATGAGCACATTCAAATCACCTAATCAATTCATACATGGAACCACACCAATGCATTTCTCCAAGTTCACTCTTGGAGAATGTGTTCCATGTACCAAATGAATGTTTGGTGCATTCACAACCTCTAATACATGAACCAACAATTCATGTATCCAAATTCACCCAATAACTTTTGCCAGTCCCAACAGTATGCTCTTGGGATATACTGTGATAGCCATAATGCCATAGAACTGGACATGAATCAGGTGTATCATGCAAGGAAAAAGCATATTGATGTACGATATCATGAGATTAGAGAGTTGATTAATGCTAGTGAGATCCAGGATTGAAGGTTCACACAACGGAGATGGCATCTGACATGTTAACAAAGGCTCTACCACCGGATAAGTCAAACATTGTTTGGACTTACTCCAAGTTACAAATTGAGGAGTTGTGGTAAATCTGAGCTTGAGGTGGAGGCGTGGGAGGTCTGACAAGTTCTCGGTGGAGTGATTAATCGCCAAGGTGGAGTTTGTTGGAAAATGTCTCCTAATCCAGGTGGGAAAGGGAATTTATAGAAGGAGAGACATACTAATCCTAGTCTATTTAGCATTCCTAGTAGTTTAGGGTAAATTTGTAAGCCTATAAATAAGCACCCCTCTTTTGTACAAAATACGTCAAAAACATAATAGCCTTAAATAATAAGAGCTCAACATTCCCGTGGAGTAAATCAATTAGATCGAACCACATAAATCTCACGTCTTGTCTCAATTAATCGTTTTACCGCTCTACTCCTTTCTACTCTTCCTCGAAGTGTTACCCCAAACCCGGAGTTGCTTCCACGTTTTACAACAAGGTTGGTTGTCTTTTGGAAATATTTGATGGGGTTAAATGGCCCGATCCATTTCAAAATTGGTAGACAATTGGTGGAGGTTGAATGGTCATTACGACTGTTGGGCTAAAGAATAATAATGACCTCCATTAGGCCCACCTTATGACCTCAGTGCAACTTAGGAGGTAGTACAAGCTCCTTCCAGTTCTATCAATTCACAATTACACCAATCATCTAATTCCAATTCATAATTCACACAGAGAACAATTCTGAAACATCACACATTGCAGTATCAATAGTCATCAATACAATTCATCCATTTCCCACAATCCATCTCCATCACCAATTCACAAGTTCACAAAACGACAGGGTTAAACTGCTAGCTTGCTGGCCACCCCACCTGCAAAACAAGGGGGAGAGGTATGTTAGTACCATACCTTCAACATAAGATCAATGGTTAGAACGAAATCATAAACAAGAAATCAAATGCAAAGACAACATACAAATCCGAGCCAACCGAATTCACGGTTTCTCCGTAAGGAACGTTATTCCCCTCATGGTACCCAAGGTTACAGAATAATTCCTCCCAGGATAGAACGTATTTACCTCATTGGTGTAGCGGTACCTCAAACCCCAATGAACGACGAACGCAACAACACGGTGCGAACCACACGACTCGACAATACAATTTTCTCTTTGAAAAACCGATGCAAAAACCATGTTTAAAAACACTGATGCGCAAATTAATGCACACAAAGTTTTACTCGCTAGATCGCTCTAGCGAGATCGTTATTCCCTAGGGTCTTTCTGTTTCTAGTACTCAACGATTGTGAGATAAGCTATTCGGGGTTTTTGTCGTTGGTTTGAGATGGTTTAAAAATTAGCTAAGTAAACTAAAATGCAATTAAAACAAGTAAACAGTTAAAGCAGATTGGGGTTTCAGAGATAGACTAAGGCGGTTGTTCAGACTCGAATCCACGCAAGTTCGGTTAAGATGGATGAAACTATGCAATCGACGAAATTCAACAGACTAGACGACTCGGCAAATCCTTTTGTAATCTCTACTCCATGGTCAGGCCGTAGAGATTCAATTCTATCAAACCTACAAGCTCTTATGGTCAAGCTAACTTGCAAGAATTCAAGATCGATCAAGAACAGTGAAATGCCACAAAATCATGCAAAGAGATTAGGTTCTGACAATCCTATGGTCAAGCTATTGAAGAACCTAACGACATCCTAAACTCTAGAATGAATTGCGTTCATGGTCAGACTCGCAATTCAAAGATAAACTCAGAAACTAACAATTGATCAAGTTGCCAGAATCAAACAGTTTAAATTAGGGTTTAGGAGAAATCGCATCTGTCTGAAAAAACATCGATTAACAAAGACGGGTTAGAAACCCGAAATCATCCATACAAAATCCTTGCTAACGCTTCATCTAATCTAAACAACCATAGGAGTTTAGCTTGACATGGCCAAGAAAAAGAAATAAATTACTATCAAGAACATAATTGAAATTAGGGTTTCAAATAAAGAAATTCTAACCCCAGTCTCTAATCAACTCTTGAACCAATCTTTTCTTTCCGTGAAAAGATGCTCTCAATTGCCTCTTGACTCCCCTGAACTGCCTCCCCGTAATTGGCCAAAGGCCGAATGAACTGCTCTCTGCTCTGAAGCCGAAGCTTCTGCTACCGTACTCCTCTCTCTATCTCTTTTTTTTTTCCCTTCTGTCCGCCTCCCATCATTATAATTAGATGATGTGCTAATGTTGTTGGGCTCAAAACCCATTAATCAACAAAAACCCAAAACCCCCCAAGCATCCTTAAACTGACGCCTCCTTTTATAATTAATTGGCCAATCAATTCCATGGATCAAATCAATTCAACTCCCTTTTTAATAATAATGATGGCTGGCCGAATAATATGATAATAACATGGTGACGAGCCGCCACTAATAATTCTCGTGTCCGTTTAATTAGTGGGCATATCAGGAGCGTCTTGTCTTCAATTCGATTTTTATTATCGTATATCACCTGAAAAATATAAAAAACATACAAGACGACATAAAACAGTCCAATGGAACGAAGGGTACGAAAATCACGCAAAATCATGCAAAATAGTTAAGTAGAGTACGAAAAAATGTCGTCTAATGAGGGATTGAATACACCAATACTTGAGTGCATGGCGGCGAGCTCAGAGTTAAGTACCGGCGGACAGTCATGCGGAACCTAAGGACATCCTGAAACAGGAGAGAACCTCACAACAAGATCAGGGCATTCAAGGTACATAATAGACCACTCACTCAAAAACCACAAAAGTTCGACACAAAAATAAACAACTGACTCAAAAACTCAAAACAGACTCCAGACATGGGTTGCCTCCCATGAAGCGCTCTTTCTTTAACGTCTTTGAGCTAGACGATACCTGATTATGGACCCCAACTCAAAAGTTCCTTGAAGTCAAACAGATTCTTCAAGGTTGGCGGTTTAGTGCCAAATAGCACGCCAGAAGGAACAAGATGTAGTCGGTGGTGCTCAAGTAGATCCTGGTTCTGCTCGGATGACTTTTTCTTCTCAAATTTTCCTACTGGAGGAGGAAAAAGATAGTATGGTGTGTTATAATCAATGGTTGCAGTCTGCTCTACACCAATGTCATCCAAGTTGCTCTGGCAGTTGAGCACATACGCCTCAGAATCATTGTCCACCTCAGTTTCGGTTGTCTAAATTACCAATGAAGGTGACTCCTCGATATCCATGTGCTCATCTCTATCTGGAACTACAGGCTGGCTCGACGGAAGCATAAATGAGGATAACTCCTCAATATCTAGATGCTCATTGATGACGTTAGATTTACCACATTTATCTCACCACATTTGAGCCAAATTACCCTCTTTCTACACATTTTTGTGATAGTTTTTAGGAACTTTCATGAAAATTGCGTGTTATTGTCCTCTGACCCTCTTTTGGGAAATTTGATGTTGTTCGAGTTGTTTTTGTTGAGATTTTAGGTTACCAAATTGTGGAGGACCTTTCTACGAGCTCGACGCTTCAAACGGGGACCAATTCAGAGTTCAGATGAAGCGGGGAATCATCAAAAGAAGTATGGAGCTGAAATTATTTTTCCCAGCTCCAAAAGTGCGCTGTTTGGACAAAAAAGTGCGCCGAAGCACTTTTTGGGTGCCTCCAGGCGCACTTTTTAATCGACGTTCTGGAAATTTTTTGCCGACTTTCAAAAGTGCGCCTTTTACAAGAAAAAGTGCGCCGGCGCACTTTTTAAGTGCCGTCGGGCGCACTTTTTGGCAAAAATCTGGATTGGAGAGGAAAAATAGGGTTTTTAAGCCTGAGAAACAGACAGAACGAAAAGACTTCAGACTTGATTCAAATTTCGACGAACCAGACACTCTCGGAGGAGGATTTTGAAGCTTTGAAGTGACGATTAAGCGAGGAAAAGAGAGGATTAGTTCAGGAGTTTCTAAGATTCGTCAGGATTAGGTTTACTCGGAGTAAGATGTCTTCTTCTCCAGTTTTCTTTTTCTCTGTTTCTGTGATTTCTTCTCTGGCGATGTCTAGCTAAACCCTTAGTTTGTTCAGATTAGATGAAGTTTTAGCGAAACTTTGTATGGATGATGTCGGGTTTCTAACCCGTTAATGTTAATTGAGGTTTATTCAGACTTAATTGAGATTTTTCTATTTCCTAATTTGAAGCTCTTGAATTCGCAGATTGACCATATCGTAGAATTTGCTTCATCTTTGTCTTGCGGTTCTGACCATGGACGTGAGTCATTCTAGGGTTTAGAAGGTCATTAAGATTACCCGGTGTCTTGACCATAGGGCCGGTGAAATTAATCTCTTTGCATTTTTGTGCGGCGTTACATTGTTCTTCGTGCATTCTTGGAGATTTATGAGTTATCTTGACCATAGGAACTCGTAGGTTTGCTAGGATAGTTTATCTGCGTCCTGACCATGGAGTAGAGATTGCCAAAGGAAGCGTCGAGGCATTGAGTCTGTTAAAACCTTAGTTGCATTACATCATCCGTCTTAGTCGAGCTAAAGCGGATTCGAGTCTGGACAAGCGCCTTAGTCAATTCTTGAAGCTCCAACTTGTTTGCCTGCTTGATTGGTTTAATTTGCATTCTTAGTTTACTTAGTTCATTCACCACCATTTCCAAACCCAACGTTTAAACCCGAATAGCTTATTCCACATTAGTTGAGTAATAGAAATAGAAAGACGCCTTGGGAAATAACGATCTCTTAGGAGCAATCCTTCGAGTAAAACTAGTGTGCATTAATCTGCGCACCAACTTTTTGGCGCCGTTGCCGGGAACTTTTCTTTTTCTAGGAAAGGCATTGTGCGTTTTAAGCTTTTCATTCACTCTTTTATCATCTCTTTTCTCCCTATCTGTTTCATGATTTACCTGGGTAGTGCTCTTGTGTTTTGAGATGCAGGACTACAGGTTCGATAGCAACCAAGGATGGTACAACAATGGAATGCCACTTAATGATTACAACCAAGAGTGGAGTACATCATGGCAACCATGTATGCAAAACTGGAATGAGGAACCACCACCCTTGCCTTCTTGGCCAGAGCCACAAGCTACACACTACTACCGAGATTACGAAGAGGAATATCTACATTCGCACCAGTACCAACGTCATGAGTCTTATACAGATTTTATGTTGAATGAGATCCTCTCGACTCTACGAGCTCCTAATGTTGTGAACGTCGAGATTGAGCAACAGTATCAACTGATGGAAGAAGATTCTCGAGAGCTGGTCGAAGAAGAAAATGATAACCTAGCCCATGACTGTTGTGAGCTAGAGGTATCTGATGAAGAATCTTTGACAATGGTGGTAGATGAAGATGTGGAGCTTATCCATCTCTTGATTGAAGCTGAAGATGAGCATCTGGATATTGAGGAGTTATCCTCATTTATGCTTCCGTCGAGCCAGCTTGTAGTTCCAGCTAGAGATGAGCACATGGATATCGAGGAGTCACCTTCATTGGTAATTCAGGCAACTGAAACTGAGGAGGGCAATGATTCTGAGGTGTATGAGCTCAACTACAAGAGAAACTTGGATGACATTGGTGTGGAGCAGACTGCAATCATCGAGTATAACACACCATATTATTTCTTTCCTCCTCCAGTAGGAAAATTTGCGAAGAAAAGGTCATCCGAGCATAACCAAGATCTACTTGAGCACCACCGACTACATCTTGCTCCTTCTGGCGTGCTGTTTGGAGCTCAACTGCCAGCCCTGAAGAAGCTGTTTGACTTCAAGGAACTCTTGAGTTGGGGTTCATAATCAGGTATCGTCTAGCTCAAAGACGTTAAAGAAAGAGCGCTTCATGGGAGACAACCCATGTCTAGAGTCTGTTTTGAGGTTTTGAGTCAGTTGTTTTATTTTGAGTTTGTGTCGAACTTTAGTGGTTCTTGAGTCAGTGATCTATTCTGTACTTTGAATGCTCTGATCTTGTTGTGAGGTTCTCTCCTGTTTCAGGTTGTCCTTAGCTTCCGCCATGACTGTCCGCCGGTACTTAACTCATGCTTTCTCCGACATCCTCATGTTCACCTTTCGGTAACCCTATACACTCTGTTTGTACATTTTATTATGTGGTCCATTGAGGACAATGCCCAGTTTAAGTGTGGGGTGGGCTGATATTTGCATGATATGTACGGAGTTTTGTCATTAGATGGGTGGTGAATGTACCTTGTTTTGTCACTCTTTCACTGCTTCCCATTCTCGGTAGCAAGAAATTTTTCACATTGCTTAATAACTTCTTGGATTGCCTACTGTCTTCCATATGGTGAGATTGATGTGGTGGTTTGGCTTTAACCAAATGTGTGTGTGAGAACCTGAATTATGACCATCTCCCACTCTTCTTGCTTAAAGTATTCTAGGAACTTGCCCTTATCGTGTTAGTGAACAATTGACTTGTTAATGTGTACGACTTGGTTTGTCTGATGCTCGAATTCTCTAGTTCAATGCCATGATCGAGCCTAGATAAGGGATCTTTTAATTTCATGTTTTTAACTGTTGTTAATGTTCCCAATCAGAGAAAATCTGATAAATGAGTGGTTCGGTATTGAAGTTGTGGGTCGATTCACGAGCTGGCATACGTGCCTGCCCATTGCTGTAGTCCCAAAGGGAAGTCTCAATGTGGCATTCTTCTTCTAACCTACTCTCAATCGTGGCTGGGGTCTAGGATAACGCGGAATTCCAAAGGTTTCCGGCTGCTCCATACCCGGTGGTATCCACACTGTACCGACCATCCAAAAGTAAATGAAAAAAAAATCAGAAAAAAAGAAAAAATCAGAAAAAAAGAAAGAAAGAAAGAAAGAAAGAAATGCTCTTTAATTTTGTTCAAGTCGTGTTCCCTTATCTAACAAGTGTCGGGCTGCATCCTAGAGTAAGTGTAGCGGAAGTAAGTACTGTCTTGCCTTTATCAAGTCAGGTTGTTCACTAGCTCGTTAAAGTCTTGTTCCTCTTTTACTCTGGCAAAAGTTTGGTTCTTAATTGTGTGGTTAGTTGGGTAATCCTCTTGTTTGATAGAAGCACCATATACATCTTTCCAGGAACCAAGAGGTTTTCGGTTCGCTCATTTAAGTTGGTGCATGGTTGTGATAAAATTCTTGTTTGAGGACAAACAAAAGTTTAAGTGTGGGGTAATTTGATGACGTTAGATTTACCACGTTTATCTCACCACATTTGAGCCAAATTCCCCTCTTTGTACACCTTTTTGTGATAGTTTTTAGGAACTTTCATGAAAATTGCGTGTTATTGTCCTCTGGCCCTCTTTTGGGCAATTTGATGTTGTTTCGAGTTGTTTTTGTTGAGATTTCAGGTTACCACATTGTGGAGGACCTTTCTACGAGCTCGACGCTTCAAACGGGGACCAATTCGGAGTTCAGATGAAGCGGGAATCATCAAAAGAAGTATGGAGCTGAAATTATTTTTCCCAGCTCTAAAAGTGCGCTGTTTGGACAAAAAAGTGCGCCGAAGCACTTTTTGGGTGCCTCCAGGCGCACTTTTTAATCGACGTTCTGGAAATTTTTTGCCGACTTTCAAAAGTGCGCATTTTACAAGAAAAAGTGCGCCGGCGCACTTTTTAAGTGCCACCGGCGCACTTTTTAAGTGCCGCCGGGCGCACTTTTTGGCAAAAATCTGGATTGGAGAGGAAAAATAGGGTTTTTAAGCCTGAGAAACAGACAGAACGAAAAGACTTCAGACTTGATTCTAATTTCGACGAACCAGACACTCTCGGAGGAGGATTTTGAAGCTTTGAAGTGACGATTAAGCGAGGAAAAGCGAGGATTAGTTCAGGAGTTTCTAAGATTCGTCAGGATTAGGTTTACTCGGAGTAAGATGTCTTCTTCTCCAGTTTTCTTTTTCTCTGTTTCTGTGATTTCTTCTCTGGCGATGTCTAGCTAAACCCTTAGTTTGTTCAGATTAGATGAAGTTTTAGCGAAACTTTGTATGGATGATGTCGGGTTTCTAACCCGTTAATGTTAATTGAGGTTTATTCAGACTTAATTGAGATTTTTCTAAAACCCTAATTTGAAGCTCTTGAATTCGCAGATTGACCATATCGTAGAATTTGCTTCATCTTTGTCTTGCGGTTCTGACCATGGACGTGAGTCATTCTAGGGTTTAGAAGGTCATTAAGATTACCCGGTGTCTTGACCATAGGGCCGGTGAAATTAATCTCTTTGCATTTTTGTGCGGCGTTACATTGTTCTTCGTGCATTCTTGGAGATTTATGAGTTATCTTGACCATAGGAACTCGTAGGTTTGCTAGGATAGTTTCTCTGCGTTCTGACCATGGAGTGGAGATTGCCAAAGGAAGCGTCGAGGCATTGAGTCTGTTAAAACCTTAGTTGCATTGCATCATCCGTCTTAGTCGAGCTAAAGCGGATTCGAGTCTGGACAAGCGCCTTAGTCAATTCTTGAAGCTCCAACTTGTTTGCCTACTTGATTGGTTTAATTTGCATTCTTAGTTTACTTAGTTCATTCACCACCATTTCCAAACCCAACGTTTAAACCCGAATAGCTTATTCCACATTAGTTGAGTAATAGAAATAGAAAGACCCCTTGGGAAATAACGATCTCTTAGGAGCAATCTTTCGAGTAAAACTAGTGTGCATTAATCTGCGCACCACTCATCTTTAGCTTCAATCAAGAGATGGATAAGCTCCACATCTTCATCTACCACCATTGTCAAAGATTCTTCATCAGATACCTCTAGCTCACAACAGTCATGGGCTAGGTTATCATTTTCTTCTTCGATCAGCTCTCGAGAATCTTCTTCCATCAGTTGATACTGTTGCTCAATCTCGACGTTCACAACATTAGGAGCTTGTAGGGTGGAGAGGATCTTATTCAACATAAAATCTGTATAAGACTCCTGTTGTTGGTACTGGTGCAATATTCCTCTTTCTCGGTAGTAGTGTGTAGCTTGTGGCTCTGGCCAAGAAGGCAAGGGTGGTGGTTCCTCATTCCAGATTGGCAAAGGTGGCTGCTCTGATATATTCCATCCTTGTTGATATTCGTCGAATGGTACTCCATTATTGCACCATCCTTGGTATTGCCTATAAAACCTGTTATCCTGCATCTCAAAACTCAAGAGCACTACCCAGGTAAATCATGGAAAAAGATGGAGAGAAAAGAGATGATAAGAAAAATGAATGAAAAGCTTAAACGCACAATGTCTTTCCTAGAAAAAGAAAAGTCCCCGGCAACGGCGCCAAAAACTTGATGCGCAAATTAATGCACACAAAGTTTTACTCGCTAGATCGCTCTAGCGAGATCGTTATTCCCTAGGGTCTTTCTGTTTCTAGTACTCAACGATTGTGAGATAAGCTATTCGGGGTTTTTGTCGTTGGTTTGAGATGGTTTAAAAATTAGCTAAGTAAACTAAAATGCAATTAAAACAAGTAAACAGTTAAAGCAGATTGGGGTTTCAGAGATAGACTAAGGCGGTTGTTCAGACTCGAATCCACGCAAGTTCGGTTAAGATGGATGAAACTATGCAATCGACGAAATTCAACAGACTAGACGACTCGGCAAATCCTTTTGTAATCTCTACTCCATGGTCAGGCCGTTGAGATTCAATTCTATCAAACCTACAAGCTCCTATGGTCAAGCTAACTTGCAAGAATTCAAGAACGATCAAGAACAGTGAAATGCCACAAAATCACGCAAAGAGATTAGGTTCTGACAATCCTATGGTCAAGCTATTGAAGAACCTAACGACCTCCTAAACTCTAGAATGAATTGCGTTCATGGTCAGACCCGCAATTCAAGGATAAACTCATAAACTAACAATTGATCAAGTTGCCAGAATCAAACAGTTTAAATTAGGGTTTAGGAGAAATCGCATCTAAGTCTGAAAAAACATCGATTAACAAAGACGGGTTAGAAACCCGAAATCATCCATACAAAATCCTTGCTAACGCTTCATCTAATCTAAACAACCATAGGAGTTTAGCTTGACATAGCCAAGAAAAAGAAATAAATTACTATCAAGAACATAATTGAAATTAGGGTTTCAAATAAAGAATTCTAACCCCAATCTCTAATCAACTCTTGAACCAATCTTTTCTTTCCGTGAAAAGATGCTCTCAATTGTCTCTTGACTCCCCTGAACTGCCTCCCCGTAATTGGCCAAAGGCCGAATGAACTACTCTCTGCTCTGAAGCCGAAGCTTTGCTGCCGTACTCCTCTCTCTATCTCTTTTTTTTCCCTTCTGTCCGCCTCCCATCATTATAATTAGATGATGTGCTAATGTTGTTGGGCTCAAAACCCATTAATCAACAAAAACCCAAAACCCCCCAAGCATCCTTAAACTAACGCCTCCTTTTATAATTAATTGGCCAATCAATTCCATGGATCAAATCAATTCAACTCCCTTTTTAATAATAATGATGGCTGGCCGAATAATATGATAATAACATGGTGACGAGCCGCCACTAATAATTCTCGTGTCTGTTTAATTAGTGGGCATATCAGGAGCGTCTTGTCTTCAA
The DNA here is from genome assembly GCA_034768395.1 of Linum lewisii. Taxonomy (NCBI): domain Eukaryota; kingdom Viridiplantae; phylum Streptophyta; class Magnoliopsida; order Malpighiales; family Linaceae; genus Linum; species Linum lewisii. The sequence continues at coordinate 73,660,801 of CM068296.1, read as the reverse complement.
TTCGATTTTTATTATCGTATATCACTTGAAATATATAAAAAACATACAAGACGACATAAAACAGTCCAATGGAACGAAGGGTACGAAAATCACGCAAAATCATGCAAAACAGTTAAGTAGAGTACGAAAAAATGTCGTCTAATGAGGGATTGAATACACCAATACTTGAGTGCATCAAACACCATCTCCAAATTTTCATAAAAAACATTCTCTAAAGCATGTGTTCAATTGAAGGAGGAGGATTGAATTTATAGGACATGGAAGGGTGTGACACGAAGAGTCATGATGGTTCATGAAAGAACACACCCCTTCGTTTGAATTGAATTGAAAGAACCGAACCGGTTCAACCATCAGTTCTGGTTAATTCACATTCAAATCAAATCGGTTGGGGTTTACCCCGTAACCTTCCTTCCATCATTCTCATTCACACCTCTCAACCCCAACAATCCCTCACATGAATGGATAATGCTAAGTTTAAAAACTATGCAGAAAACTGTGTGACAACTAAGAATTAGCCGCATCTGAGTACGTTTTCAGTAGTTTCTCTCCCTAGAATTAGAGCCGGCGCTTGTCCCTAGAATTAGGGTTTTGGTTTCGTTTCCTTGAGCGGTCTCCGACGTCTTGCTTTCTCAGCTGGGGTATACTGCTCCAAGGGTGTTATAGAGGATCTCGGACGATACAATCACGTTGGAGGACATGCTGCGGAGGTTGGCGATACTCGAAACCGAACAGGAAGTGGTGGTACCGAAATTGTTGGAGGATGCACCGGGCGAGTCATTCGATCTGTGTGCAGTGGGGACGTTCGTGACAGACAAATCAATCAACTTCACAACAATGAGGACGCAGCTGGCTACTCTGTGGAAGCCTGGTAGAGGGGGTGACGATCGAATATAGAGGAGAAGGGTTATACCTATTTCGATTCTTCCATGAGGTTGACTTACGCCAGTGACGGAGGGTGGACCTTGGACGTTTGATGGATATTTACTGACGATGCATGTGATGATGCCAAGGGAAGATCTAAGCACGGTACCGTTACACGAAGCAGATTTTTGGGTGCAGATCCATAACCTGCCAGTTGACTTTTACTCTGAAGTCGTAGGAAGAGCTCTTGGAAATTTTTTGGGACAACTCGTTGAGTATGATGACTACAAGCACTACTCTCGAGATCGTCCATATATGAGAGTAAGGGTGAAGTTGGATGTTAGGAGAGCTCTGAAAATCGAGAAGGAGGTGAAGAAACCGAGTCGTACAATAATGGCAAAGTTCATACGAAAGGCTATCTACCTTTTGCTACTTGTGTGGCCACATTGGTCATATTGACAGGTTTTGTGAGCTGCGTTTTTGGATTCCGGAGAAGGATATCGTTCTATTATGGAATGAAACAATCAGGGCACCTAAACGCCAATCCAAACAGGAGATTGGGTGTCCTTGGTTGGTGCCTTTGCAAATGGAGCGTATAGCTTTGCAAGTTCGAAAAGGAGGGAGTAGGGGTTCGGGCAGTGGGGTTGGGAGTAGGCAGTGGAGAAGTGGACAAGCTTATGAACGACCACAAAATATAGGAGCATTGGCTGTGAATTTTCGAGCCAGCATTGAATTCAAAGATAAGTTGGTCAAAGCTGATAGAGAGATTGCTAGAGGAGAGGCTATTGTAGTGCAGAATGATAGGAAGAGAAGGCGGAACATGGTAACTGGCAATATACCAATGGAGGTGGATAAAGAGAATCAGTGGAGTGATACTAATATTAAAGGCCAAGCTTCAAAAAACGTGGTTCAGGCAGGCTCGGTGTCCGAGACCTGCCCACCGCAATGATCATCCTAAGTTGGAACTGTCGAGGACTTGGTCAACCTCGAACGGTTCGCGCTTTGAAGAACCTTATTAAGGTTCATAGACCGTATGTCATTTTTTTTATCGAAACATTGGTAAACAATCAGAAGTTGGAGGAGATTCAAGTGGGGTTGAATATGGAGGGTTGTGTGGCGGTGGACGCTAATGGCCGGAGCGGCGGTTTGGGGCTTTTGTGGAAAATGGGGGTGCAGGCGAACCTGATTAATCTTTCTCCACGTAGCATTAACATGCAATTACGTGGGGACCAAGGAGAGGAGTTTAGATTAACAGGGTATTATGGGGAGCCAGATAGATCCAAACAAAGGGAAGGTTGGGATGTACTTCGGGCTCTAGCGGGTGATGATGCGTGGTGTTGTATGAGTGACTTCAATGATTTATTACACGCCACGGAGAAACGAGGGAATCATGCACACCCACAATGGTTGCTGAACGGATTCCGGAGCGCGGTAGAGGATTGTGATTTGATTGATATTCCGTTGGAGGGTAACCAATTCACGTGGTGGAAGTCTAAATGTAAGCCTACGGCGATGGAGGAACGGTTGGATCGGGCGATGACGAATACGTGGTGGAGGGACTTGTTTCCGGAGGCGGTCTTACTTAATTTGGTCACGCCGGTCTCTGATCACTCTCCAATCCTTTTATGCACGAAGGGGCAGCCAACTAAGAGCCGGTCTCGGGTATTTCGCTTTGAAAATAAATGGTTGCGGGAACCCTCTTTCCGAGAGTTGGTGAAGGCCTGGTGGCACTCGAGTCGTAGTGTGACTTTGGATGGGAAGATTAGGCATTGCAACACCCGAATGAGAGCCTGGGGAGAGGCAGCCAGCTTAGCTTTCACTCGGGACCTTCGGAAATATAAATGTTAGATGGAGGAGCTTAGAAATCGGGTGGATGAAGAGACGGCCAAAAAATTTGAAGAGTGCAGAGGGGAGATGAATAAGCTCTTAGCGCAAGAGGAAGCTGTGTGGAAGCAAAGAGCAATACTGGCTTCGCGATGGGGATTTGAATACTAAATTCTTTCACCAATCTGTGAATGGTAGGCGAGCTCATAAGAGATTGACGAGATTGCAGGGGGAGGTTGGAAGATGGGAGGAAGAGGATGAGGGTATGGGAAGTATTGCTTCAGATTACTTTAATAATTTGTTTAGAGCGGGTGGCGGGGAAGTGCGAGCTGTTGTGGATGTGGTGGCAAGACGAGTGTCGGAGGACCAAAATTAGGGATTGCTGGCGCCATTTACAGTGGAGGAATTCAAAGAGGCGTGTTTTTCAATGCATCCGGACAAGGCGTCGGGTCCGGATGGGTTAAATCCGGCTTTCTACCAGCAATTTTGGGATACAGTTGGGGGGCAGTGGCGGCTGACTGTATGGATTGGTTGAGGGCAGGCAGATTTCCGGAGGAAGTGCAAGGTACAAACATCATTCTTCTTCCTAAGAAGAACAACCCAACTCGTATGCAGGATCTTCGACCTATTTCTCTTTGTAACGTGCGGTACAGGATTTTAGCAAAAGTGTTGGCCAGTTGATTGAGAAGGATCATGCCCCATATAATATTAGAGGAACAATCAGCCTTCATTAAAGGATGATCTATTATTGATAGCGTGCTTATTGCGTTTCAAACTCTACACGCGATGAAGATGCGATACAGAGCAAAGTTTGGGGAAGCTGCTCTGAAAATCGACATATCTAAAACATATGATAGAGTCGAGTGGTGTTATCTTGAAGCTATTATGTTACAGATGGGTTTTGACAGGAGATGGGTGGAGTGGATGATGTTATGTGTTCGTTCTGTTCAGTATGCGGTCATGATCAATTCGACAAGCTGTGGTGTTATTACTCCGGGATGAGGTTTGAGACAAGGTTGCCCACTGTCTCCTTTTCTGTTTGTTATATGTTTGGAGGGACTTTTTGTGATGATTCGTCGAGAGGCGCATAATGGTAATCTACACGGGGTGCAAGTGTGCAGAGGTGCACCGACGATTTCACACTTGTTTTTGCTGACGATAGTTTCTTTTTTGTTCGAGCAGACTTTGGGGAGGTCCGAGTTTTGAAACAGATTTTGGATACTTACGCAACTGCCTCTGGTTAGTTGATTAACTTCGACAAGTCAGGTATTTTCTTCAACAATAGCACACATGTAATGCTCCAAGAAGGAATAAAATACATTCTTGGGGTGACAACTCCGTTCGACCGAGGCAAGTACTTGGGTATGCCATCGCTAATTGGGAGGAACAAACGGGAGGTGTTCCAGCATATAAAAGACAGGATTTGGAGTCGTGTGCAATCCTGGAAGGGGAAAATGCTGTCTAGTGGAGGTAAAGAAGTGTTAATTAAGTCGGTTCTGCAAGCGATCCCTATGTATTGTATGAATGTGTTTCTGCTCCCAATGACTCTTGTGACCGAGATAGAACAAATGATCAACTCGTTCTGGTGGGAAACAAAATCGACTGGATAGAAAGGGGTGACGTGGATGAGGTGGGAACGACTTTGTGTGAAGAAGAAGGAAGGTGGGATGGGGTTCAAGGACTTGAGCACTACAAGAAACAGGGTCCATTGTAGGGGTTCCATTGTAGGGGTTTCCCAACTGCTACAACAGATTATGGAAACGGGCCGTTTGTAGGGGTTATTAAAAACCGCTACAACGGAAACAGCTACAAAAGCATTTAATCGCTACAACGGAACCCCTACAACTGGTATTTTAGATCTACGGTCCAGATTCCTTACATTTAATGACAATAAAATAACCCAAAAATAATCTTTACTCTTCTATTGGTTTATTTGATTTCACACGGTTTAAAGAAATACAACCATTAGATTGAAATCAAAGAAACACACTTTACACATATCACAACCCTTAGATTTTGGAAACCCTTTATCTTTTTTCTTCTTCTTCTATTTCACTAGTACTTCATTTTACTTTTCCCTCTTAATTAATTTTCAGCTCCAAAACACCAACCCAACTACCAGTTACACCCACTCCCTCAAATCTTCGATAATGAACCCCAACCCAAATGTAGATACACTGGTGCAACCAACTCTTGCCGAAGGTTCAACACCGCCCCTTCACTCCCACTGAGGATGTCATCATCATCCTGGCCCACGCCCGTCCACAAAAACAAGGGAGTTGCAGATGTGGAGGAAGGAAGAAGGAGGTAAAGATAGCGGCGGGGGAAGAAGAAGGCGGCTGAAAAGGGTTTAGGTGGTTGAAGGTTGAGGGATCGGGTTGGAGATCTTATATTTTCTCTCGCCGGTGGATCCTTTCTCCTCTGCCGCGTCTCCGCCCATCCGCATCGCCGCTAACCTCATCTACCTCGAGTCCAAGAATTTTTTTTTTTGATGAATAATTAGGGATTTTATATCATCAAAAAAACAATGAAGTCCTTACAAGACCAAGCTAGCCAAACAAGAACGAAAGACTAACCACAATGAAAACTATCTAGGCATACAACTCAGCATAGATCGCTCATGTACATTGCCTTTGGCAAACAAAACAATCGACTCTAAAACTTTTGCACAAACTGCCTCTACATCCATCTTTACACCAGTGAAGAATCTTCGACACCTTTCTCTCCACACCTCACTAACAATAGCACACCAACACAGCCTCTTAATCCTCTGCCTAACTGCCATACCACTCCATACATTCACTGCAAATTGCACCATTCTGTCCCAGCTATCAAAAGCTCTGATTCCAGGGGAACATTCTCTGCATGCATTCACGAGTATATGTGCAAGTAGTAAACAAATGGTCCCTATCTTCTGGATCCAGCTCACAAAGGCAGCAGATAGTTCCTGCCTCAGCATTCCATTGGCTAACCTTATCTAAGGTAGCTATTCTATCCTTCAGTATCAACCACACTAGCATGCTATTTTTGGGAATTATGTACCCTTCCCAAGGCCATTTCCCCCATAAAACAGCCTCCTGCTTTGGCCTGATAACCTCCCAGACTGTCTTAGCTTGGAACTTGTTCATAGCTTCCCCATTCCAAAGCACATCACCCTCTGCATCCCTGGAAATATGATTTTGAGCCAGACTTCTTAATTTCAAAACCTTTCTCCAATGCCAAGATCCAGCTTCACTTTTGAACGACCAAATATCCTTGTTCTTCAATCTATATTTCATGATCCAGGCCACTGATGTGTGGATTTCAACTCACAACATTCAAGGTCGTACTCCACGGGGTTCTCTCAATGGCCACTACTCACATTCCTCGTAGACGGTCTATTCATTTGAAAGGAGTTTTGGTTTGAAAAAGAAATTAAAAACTTAAAGGAAACTAAAAAAAGAAAGAAAAATAAAGTGGTGCAAATCAAAGACAAAGGGGGTTCTCTTGGTGGGTAGTTTCATCATGCTCAAGAGGACTAATTGAACAAACAAGTCAATCAAGATCGAGTTTGCATTTGGATGACCATGCATTTCACTTCTATAGACTCAATGCACTCTCGTAGCACCAAATCCCTATCCTAATACCACTCAACTTAGGCTCTCGCTCTCAAGCTAAGTGAAAAAGGATGCATTCTAAGTGTTTGATGAAATGCCAAGACACAAGACCCTCTCTTAAGACTCTATGACCACAAGGCTAGGCACAACACTCTCATATCAATGCCCTAACACTAAGAGATTCACCAAAAAACATTTTCAAACTCAATTGAATGAAAATCCACATGCACACCAAGTGTTCGATAAAATGCCCAAGAGAGAAATCAAGTGAAAATGGTTGAAACAAGATGATCTAATCTCTTAGAACACACTCACTTCAATCCCTAGACCTACAATCTATGCAATCCAAGCACTCTCATGCATCAAATCACATTGAATGGACCAAATCAAGCAAACATGGCATAAAATGGCATTAAGAACAAGTCTAGGAATCATCCTCATACAACCAAGATCAATCATGGCAAGTTCTATACAATCATCCCTCTATCTTAGCACAACTAATCTACCCATCCAAGATGAACCCTATAAACTCAGCCACACATGGCCAAGGGAGTAAAGAGAAAAGAAGGAAGAATGGTCACCAAGAACACCATGGATGAATCCTTGAGATGATCTTCACTTCTCCACTTGTAAGCACTTCTCCCAAGGTTTGTTGGCTTCAATCCTAGCTCCAATGGCTTCAAATTGCTCCCAAAATGTGTTCTAAGGGTTGAGGGTTCGTGGGTATGTGTTTGGGGTTCAAGAGAGATCAAAGAATTCTCAAAATGGCCAAAAACAAGAATATTTATAGTGCAGGGGACAGTGCACGGCGTGCACCCCTGCACGGCGTGCACCCCTGCACTCTGCAGAAAGCTCGATCTTGTAATGCTCATATCTCCCTCGTCCGGCCTCCAAATGACCTCCCGTTTGCTCCTATGCGCTCCTTGTCATCCGTACTTTGATGCCATAACCTGAAAATGCACAGAGGCAACTCCAATAGACCACGAATTTGGCTCCAAAGTGGCAACCGGACAACAAAATGACACTTTGCACAAAACTTCAATAAAAGCATATAAGTCATGTCATTTCACGAATAAACACGGGCATTTCAAAGGTCATTCATAAGCTTAAAATGCACTAATTAAAGTCACATCGGCCACCCAAAGGGAACCACTTCTGATCAGGATATTCCAAAGATGTCTCATAATATTTGCTGAATTCCAGCTACTAAGATCCTTCAACCCTAACCCTCCTTCTTCATACGGGAATGCCATGTGATACCAGGCTACTTTAACCCTTTGACTTTCATTTTCCCCCCATAAGAACCTAGCACATAGCATTTCAATCTCTTTCAACACAGCTTTAGGGATAATAAACATAGAAAGCCAGTACTGCAGAATCCCGTTGATAACTGATTTTATCAGCTGCAACTTCCCATCATATGTCAAGAATTTAGCTTTCCAGTCCCTAATCCTTGCTGTGATCTTATCAATCAGACCTCTGCAATCCGATTTTGAGAGTTTTCCAGCTGATAAAGGCATTCCAAGGTATCTCATAGGAAGAACTCCCCCCTAAAACCAGCCAACATAACCATCCTATCCCTCACATCATCACTGACCCCTGCAGTATAAAGATCACTCTTCTCAGGATTCAGCTTTAGACCAGAAATAGCATAAAACCTGTCCATAATCTCCCTTACTTGGATCACTGCTTCCTCAGTCCCTTTAGTAAAAACCATCAAATCATCTGCAAAGCATAGAGATGTCAACTTAACCTGTTTGCATTGAGGATGGTACTGAAAAAGCCCTTTGGAAGCTGCCTCAATAAACAAGTAATCCAGCATTTGCATTGCCAACACAAATATGTAGGGAGATATGAGATCTCCCTGCCTTAAACCTTTCCCCCTTTGAAGAAACCAAATAGAGAACCATTCAAATTCACTGAGAACCATACTGAATTGAAGCAGGCCATGATCCACTGAATATAACGAGGGGGAAAATTCATTTCCTGAAGCATATTCTCTACAAATATCCAATCCACAGAATCGAATGCCTTCATCAGATCCACCTTTAGAGCACATCTAGGTGAGACTATCTTTCTATTATACTTAGCTAGTAATTCATGAGCAAGAATGACATTATCGGAGATAACTCTTCCTTTAATGAAAGCAGACTGAGAATTACTAACCAGGTAAGCCAGCACTCCACATAACCTGTTGGCAAGCACTTTTGAGATGGTTTTATAAATGGTGTTGCAACAGGAAATCGGCCTGTAATCTTTCATACTTGTAGCATTAGCCTTTTTAGGGATCAAGGTAATGATTGTGGAATTAACTGAAGGATGCAGGCTCCCTGTGCTGAAGAAGTCCTCCATTGCTGAATAGACATCCTCCTGAACTGTATCCCAGCACTTAATATAGAACCCCACCATATAGCCATCAGGTCCAGGGGCTTTCTCTGGGGCCAGACTGAATAAAGCATCTTTCATTTCCTTCCTTGTCACATTAGCTTCTAAGGCCTCATACTGCTCTTCAGAAAGTTTCCTTAGAACCAACCCATAAATATCAGCATTTTTGTTAGAAGCGGAACCCAGCAGAGTCTTATAGAACCCTACTGCAATCTTCACCATATTATCCATATTATCTGTTAGGACACCATCCACATCCTGCAATTGCCTTATAGTATTTAAAGAGTTTCTCTCCTTAACATAGCTAGCAAAAAATCTGCTATTACTATCACCTTCTTTAATCCAAAGGGTCCTAGCTTTTAACCGCATAATGTTCTCCTCAGCATTTATAAGATCAGCTAGAACATTTTCACTTTCTTTCATAGCCAACATATTTGTAGAAGTTGGATTATTAAAGACCTCTTCCTTGGCTTTTTCCAGGGCTACCCTCTGGTTTTTTACTCTAATCTGAATATCTGAATATCTATTACTATTCAACTCCTTTAAACCTTCCTTTAGCTTTTTCAACTTTGCATAAAGAATACTAAAAGGAGAGCCACGATACCTCATACTCCAAGCTTCATTCAGGATTTTATGGAAGTCCTTATCCTTCATCCAACAACTATAAAACTTGAAGGGTTAGGATATGACCCCATAACCATACCAATCTTCAGCAGGAGAGCACAGTGATCTGAGTCCACAGCTGGCACTACAGTAATAGAGCTGGAGTTCATAACCCTATGCCATTTTGAATTGATGAGAGCTCTGTCCAGCTTCCTAGCAATCGGAATCTCCTGATTATTGGTCCAGGTAAAATCAGGCCCCTGAGCTGGATGCTCCATCAGCTGACCTTTCTGAACAAACTCCACAAAATCATCCATCCCACTGAAGGAAGATGGGACATTAGATGCATCAGCCACATTTAGTATAACATTGTAATCCCCCAAAGCCATCCAAGGAAGAGTACTTGAAGGGATATCCAAAAGATCCTGAAAAAGCTGTCTCCTCTTTATTATATCAGTAGAAGCATAAACTGCTGTAATGAGGAAAGGAGTGGGAAGATCCACTCTAATGAATCAACTGAGAGGTCTTCTGCAACACTTTTATTGGTATGTCCTTTCTCCAAACAAGCCAAATCTTGCCTAGATCCCCTTCATAACAGAAATCTGCATACCAACCCTGGAATCTTTTCCTATACAACAAATCAGTATTCTTCTTTCTAATTCTAGGCTCAAGGATAGCAACTACATCTATACTATGTTCAGCTATGTAGTTATTTACAGTATCAACTTTTGTACTTTTGTTAAACCCCCTAACATTCCAAATCCAAAACCAAATCATTTCTTATAATGCTGCCTTGTCTTCACTCCACCATACCCCTTATTCTTACTCTTCTTAGGGATAGAACTGTTACCTGGCATGAAATCCCCCAAAGTTGGCTTCTCTGGCACAACTTCCCTTTCACTATCTTCACTCACATCGTCATTACCACTTAGACTTCCAAACACATTTGATTGCACAACAATATCAGAGACAGGGCTATGGAAAACCTCTCCCTCCACCCCTAAAGAGGTCTCAGGTGGCGCCACTTGAGATGGAGTATCCTCCACTCCAACTGGAGTCTCAGACACAGAACCATCTCCCCCTCCAACCAACAAATTAGCATTAGGCTCGTTCAGTGCAACCTCCCCTGCAATAGGTTCAGCATTACCGTCCGCTACCTTAGTGCCATTCGTATCAGACGATAGTTGGGATACCTGTTGCCACACCTTCTTGTTGGCATTAAGCTTCGGGACATACGATCTAGCTACCGGAAAGATAACCTTCACCACTCGATAATCTCCTTTTCCCATATGAATGCGCAGTTCATCTTTATCATTCTCCAGATTTCCTCTTAGAACGCACACCCTCACAGTGAAACTATTTCTAACAAACTTGTGAATTGGCTTCCCATACTGGCTGGCCAGCCAACTGATCCCCTCATTCGTAAGCAACATCGGCGGCACTCCAGAAAATGTCAACCAAACTGGCTTCTCGTGGGCCTCAAAGACCAGCGGAGCTATATCCTTATGCCATCTCCTCAGGATCATCGGCTGATGATGAATGTGCCAAGAACGAGCAAGAACCCAATCTTGCGTCTCCAAAGAATCCAGCTCTACGAGCAGGAAACCCTCCGATAGCTGAGAGACGAAAATTGGTTCACCAAGGCTCCAAAGCCGATTCATCATAGCACTCACTACCTTCAAAGGTGGGGGAGCGCCAACAAACTGTGCTACAATCGCCGATTCCAATCTCCGAACCCCCAAATCAATCACCGACTCAGGGATTTGCAACACCCCGTCAACCACCGCCGCACGCGAATCCTCAATGAAATGCAGATCCGATCCTGTCTCAGAAGTTATCTGAGCCCAGGACTTAGAAGGAGAAGAGCCAGAAGACATGAATCCAGGGCCCGAAGGCCAAAGAGCGATCTCAGATGAATGAAGAGTCCAAGAATTTGTTGGAGAAGAGGAAGGAGAATCTTTTGGAGCTGTAGAGATGGGATGAGATTGAGGTTTGGAGTTTCCGAAGCTGGGTACTCTGTTTTACAGTTGTGACTATGGAAGGAAGAAAGGAAGCTGCTAAAGCTGAAGCTAATAAGGGTCACGTTTTTTAATCAATAAGGAACTAGTGATGATGATTGAATATGGAGGAGAAAGCTTTTCTTCTACTAGTTTGTCACTTAGACTGTAAAACAATGTAGACCTTATTTGATTCATTATTATTCATCTGATTTTGTCAATCTGGAATTTTTCTATTCGTTGACTGCTTGTTCTAAAAGTTTGATATTGTGAATTTTTGTCAATGTCCATTAGCTTAATTAGTAATTCATCATTGAGTTGGGAAAGATGATTTTGATTAATTATTATCTCAAATCTTAGATCTGGAAGGTTTGGGATTTTATTATTTTTTTAATGAATAATTTCATTTGTAGCAGTTTCATATTCCCTACAAAGAACAAACTAATAAAATATTCAGTAGATGACTTTAAATCTGGACCGCTAATCCACCACTGGTTGTATGAGTTAAAACTGCTACAACGGAACCGCTACAAAAGGATCTCCCGTTGTAGCAGTTACGAAACCGCTACAACTGGCTGTTTGTACCGGATGATTTAGCAGCAGTTTTCAATAACCGCTACAATGGCCGTTGTAGGGGTTACCCCTACCGGTGTCAATTCATAACCCCTACAACGAACACAGTTTCTTGTAGTGGAGGGGGTTCAATATGGCATTGGTAGGCAAGCAAGGTTGGAAACTAATGAGAAATCTAGATGCTTTGGTCACTAGAATCTACAAATCTAAATACTTCCCGTTGTGGGATTTTTGTCGGCTGCCCGTGGTGGTAATCCGAGTTGTGCGTGGCAGAGTATATGGGAATCTCAGGAGTTGATTCGACAGGGCTACAGATGGCGTATTGGAGATGGTCGCCAGATCAGGGTTTGGACGGACCCGTGGCTGCGGGAGGACGATAGATTAACTATTACTTCGACGCCTATTGCTGGTTTGGAAGAGCTGAGAGTGGGTGATCTATGGATCCCAGGGGGCGGCGGAGTGGGACGTGGAATTATTAGAAGAAGTGTTTGAGCAGGAGGATGTTGAAGCTATTTTGAAAGTGCCAATTCGATACGATGGTGAGGAGGATACAATTCTTTGGCATTACAGTACTCAATGTGATTACACAGTAAAATCGGCATATAGAGTGTATATGGAGCGGCTGGTGAATAGACGTGCCATGAGCAGTGATGGAAGTTGGAACAAGGTATGGGCGTTGGAGCTGCCTCCCAAAATTAAGCATTTCGTGTAGAGAGCTGCGCGAAGAGTGGTGCCATTACGCACTAGCTTGTGGCAGCGACACATAAATGTCCCTGGGAGTGTGGGTTGTGTGGACAGGATTTGGAGGATGCAAACCACTTGTTTCTCAGGTGCGAGGTGGCGGCCGATTGTTGGAGAGAGGTTGGGTTGATCGATGTCATTAATCATATCATTGAGGAGGATGTCCCTGTTGATGAATGGTTGTTGCAGATATGTGAATCGTGGGACACTAACCGAGTGAAGTTAATTGCAGTGGTAATGTGGAGCTTGTGGCGTGAAAGAAACATGAGAGTGTGGCAGAATGAATCTAAACCCCCTAGGATGATTGTTGACGCAGGTATCACTTTGAGGAAAGAATGGGAGTCAGCGAGAGGGACTTGCAGTACTGCAGAGCTGCATCGCAGAACTCGTCCCATATGCTGTGTTAATGGCATGTGCCACCGAGTGGGAGAATTAAATGCAATGTAGATGCGAGCTTTCGGAACGAGGAACATCGTTGGGGCTGTGGAATGATATTGCGAGATCATGAGGGTCGGGTAATCTCGTTCTGAACTTCGTGGCAGCGGGGATCTCTGACAGTTCGGGAAAGTGAGGCACTGGCTTTATTGGAGGCATTGGAGTGGCTGAAGAGTAGTGGGTACTGGGAGGCGCTTATTGAAGTTGACTCATCGGTGGTGGCAAATGCTGTGATGGGTCACACCGAGGATGTTACAGAATTCGGTAGAATTATTTCCCATTGCAAGAATATTTGTAGCTCTCACTCTGATTTACAGGTGAGCAGCGTTATGAGGAATAGGAATAGGGTAGCTGATGCTCTTGCTCATCGATCTTTTTCCTTGGCATCGCCATTTGTTGGGCATGCTTCTCCTAACTGGCTTGAGAGTGCACTACTTGATAAGTGCACCGATTTGAATCATTAATAATACGAGCGTGATGATTTTCTTCAAAAAAAAAAGAATAAGTACTTTTTCCTTTGAACTTTTCATAGTGAACATACATCGAGTATACTCGTCCATTGGTAGATTTGATATCTTTGAACCGCAGACTTTTTGTGTATACTAAGACAACGTATGTCACACGACTAACCTTATCTGGTTATTAGATCTCACTGTTGTGTTCGTTTTAGCCATGAACACCGCCTGGTTTCATGAGTGCGTAGAGAACCTTGGCCGACATTAGTTCTCCTTGAAGCGGCTCTCACTTCACACTCACATAAGTGATTTCTAAATGTGCATTTCGTAAAATACACTATTTGATCAGCTCGTCGTCAAACTTAGAAACCATTAAAAAACCTTTCTTTACAGGTTTACCCTTGATTATTAAACATTATCTCATCATGAGAATGAGTTTGAGAATTTTGATAATCTCGGACCATCAAGCACAACTTTGTTTTCTCCTTCAACTAGGTAGAGTTTCTGTCATTTTAATTATGTCCTTGGCCATAATCTCATTCTCCTCGATGATTAATTAACCTCCACATAGGTCGTTATCATTTGATCTTCTACGATAAACTTATATAACTTTAGTAGAGATTAATCATTTTAACAAAATGACACATCCATGACACATGCATGCAATACATGTGACATGATGTTCCATTCACATGTGACGAGATTTCCAAATTCCAAGCTAAACAGCTTTAGAAAACTCGCTAGTACTTTCATTTACTTCTTCTCCCCCACCAACCATAAACACATATCCACACATGGAATTGTTTTATGGTTGAACTGTGGTCTAGGAAACTCGCCACTTTGCTAGCCAATACACACCATGTGTATTTTCCTTAGTCTTACTTATTGTCTTTATCTAGGAACAATATGGTTTGTCAAGTATACCCCCACAATTCGACTATTTCCATATCATTATGACATAAAAATATGTCTTGACAATATGGGAAACATGTGTCTATATACGTTCTGCACAAGTATATGACTTACCGTTGCTCTCGTCTTAGAAGAATGAACATACATATCTTCTCGAGAGACTTCCTGCTCGTTTCCCAACCAGCTTCTTATGTGAAGAACCATTACTTGGGGTATTACCACAATCACTAAACCACATATAGTGATTTTACGTAATATTTATGAAATTATACAAGTGAATATGTAAATCCACATAACTTCATAAAACATTTATGAAATTATACACAAAATTTCATAAAACAAAAGTACATATATATTCTTAATATATATATACACACATATCAACCCTAAAAGGAGGATATATACTAATCATCGGGATCCTCATTACCATCCCCAGGTACATTAACGTTTGAACCATTATGATCATTACCATGATCATCATCCACATGAAATCATCTGAATCCATGATATGCCAATCATCGTCGTCATCCAACCATGCATTAGATGGTGAATCTCCACCAAGGTCCGACATGGACCATTCGCCAGGAGATCCAAAAATTCTCCACGAAGGGCGACCACTCCCAATGCACAAGAGACCATGGTGTGGGTGGGTCAAGATCTATGACCTCCACATTGGATTCAATGTTTATCACCTCGATGACCTCATCGTCATCATCAGTCAATGTATATGATCTCTTCATCAGACGATATGTCGATGACTTCTCTAGCGTCATCATCGTCACCATTCCACATATGTGGAACCATGTGGCCATCATCTGTTGACATTTTTCAATCACTGGTCATAACACACAAACAAAGATTTATTAGAACATAAATCGAGATGTGTTAGCTTTTCCAATGAAAGTACTTGATCAATCATCCACAGACTCAAGATGTGATTTATACACAAAACACATGATTAGTGCGTCGAATCAATGTTTATAAACAATGTTTCGATCTGATTTAACCATTTAAATCAAACTGTGTACTAATACAGTGAGTAGAAAACCACAAAGGCTTTAATCTCGGGTGAGTAGAGAGTTACGAAAACTCTAATCTAAGATGAGTAGAGCGTTACGAAAACTCTAATCTCGGGTGAGTAGAGAATCACGAAGATTCTAGTCTCGGGTGAGTAGAGAGTTACAAAGACTCTAATCTCATATAGGAGTAGAAATCCGTAGATTTAATTTCCAACAAATTATACAAACACAAAGGAAAAAAATCTATAATCAAGCATGATTAATAGACCAAACAGATCCAATCATTGATGAAAATCAATGGCAGCAAATGGTAAAACATACCGTGATCTGTGCTTACACATTGCCAAAATCACAAACACTAATCGCATAAGCTTCTGCAAGCAGTACCATACTTCATGCGTATAATATCAATACCCTTGATATAAAACCCCCCAACAATGGAAGTTAACCATCTTCTAGAAAATGGTTCCAAAACTCAAAAGAAAACACAGAGAACCCAATTTTCTATATACCATCAAATGGACATGGACAAAGGTTTACTAATGATTACCATCATCATTCGTTTAAACCCTGCAACTTAAAGAAGCAGACAAAAATACCAAAACCAATTTCCATGTTACGTCAAAATGAGAAACAAACACTTCTCTTCCAATTTTTTTGGGTGCTGGCCTTTTTTTTGTCCGCCGGGGCGGGCACCCCAATCCAACCTTTCATTTAATGGTTGGGATATTAAATGGCTGAGATTAAATTGGGTCTTATTTAATTATTTGTTTTGTTTTGTTTTAATTCCGCTCTCTCTTTCTCTCTCCATCAGCATACTTCCTTTCTTATTTATTTCTCTTTCTCTCTCTTCCTATTAATTAAATAATCAACTTCATTCCTTCTCTCTTCTCCTTCTTTTCTTCTCCTTCTCCCACAAAATGAAAGAACACCATATCCACATTAGATCCTATTTTCAACCCTATAATCTTCTTTTCCTTAGAATGTCTCTACAACGACAACAACTTCATCTCCATCACGCCCAACCACCATAATGACAAAGCCATCGTAGTGTTTCTGGAGTGTTACTGGTTATTTGGGTGTTACTTGGATTCATGATATTTGTTCTTTCGATTGGTGTTGTACTGGTTATCTGGGTGTTGTTAGAGTGTTATTGGAGTCTCACTAGATTTTTACTGGAGTGTTACCCAAGTTTTATCTGAGTCTGACTAGAGTATTACCTCAAGTAAAACTCGGATAAAACTTGGGTAACACTCCAGTAAAACTCTGGTGAGACTATAGTAGCCTTCTAGTAACACCCGAATAACCAGTACAACACCAATCGAAAGGCCACATATCATGCATCCAAGTAACACTAACACCCAAATAACCAATAACACTACTATGGCTTCTCGAACTTTGTATCTTTGTCATTGTAGTGGTTGGGGTGATGGAGATGAAGTTGTTATTGTCGAGAAATTCGAAGGAAAAGAAGATTATAGGGTTGAAAATATGATCTAATGTGGATCTGGTGACTGATTCAATTCTTGTTTCAAAGAAATTATAATTTCTTTCATTTTGTGGGAGATTGAGAAGGAGAGAAGAATGAAGTTTAATGATTTAATTAATGAGAAGAGAGAGAAGAAAGGAAAGAAAATGAAGGAAGAAGAAAAAGATTCTGCACCAAATAATTAAAAGTTGGAGAGAGAAAGAAAAATACAAACAAAAGAAAATGGGAAAATAATACCCTTTTTCATCTCAACCTTTAAGGGGTCGTTCACTTGAGAGATTTGGATTTAGGGGATTTCAAATCTCTAGAGATTTGAAATAGCTAGAGATTTTGGATTCTCTAGCTATTTCAAAAAGCTATGTTCACTTGAGTGATTTGGTGTAGAGAATTCTAAAAATATAAAAAATAATAATAAATATGCAAATTATGAAAGACCAAAATGGCCTCATTTATCATCTCCGTTTTGATATTAGACAAGTTAGTTGGGGTTATTTTCG
Source organism: Linum lewisii (assembly GCA_034768395.1). Lineage (NCBI taxonomy): Eukaryota > Viridiplantae > Streptophyta > Magnoliopsida > Malpighiales > Linaceae > Linum > Linum lewisii. Next base: position 73,643,414 of record CM068296.1, on the reverse strand, counting down.
TAAAGTGAGTCCCAAATCTCTCAAATCCCCCTCAAATCTCTGGTCTTAGTAGAGATTTCAGAAAGCTCCCCAAATCTCTAGGGGCCCACATCGAAATCTCTAATCCTCCCCAAATCTCCATCTCTAATTGTGAAGTAAACAGGAGATTTTGGTCAAATATCTAGAGCAGAGATTTGAGCCTCAAATCACCCTAAATCTCCACCCCAAATCTCTCAAGTAAATGATCCTTAAATGTTGCATGCATTAAATGAAAGGTTGGATTGGGGTGTCCGCCCCGGCGGACAAAAAAAGGGACCAGCACCCTAAAAAAATTGTTTCTCTTCATGCAAATATCAATTTCAACAAATAGAAAATGAAACGTTTGGCAAACTTCTTTGTCAATACCAATACGAATAAGAAAACATCCAACAACATTGATAAAAAATCGTATACACGAAGGAATAACGTTCTTTAAGATTGTTAGTACCGGTGTATACCTTCAACAAAGGATCAATGGTTAGAACGAAATCATAAACAAGAAATCAAATGCAAAGACAACGTACCAATCCGAGCCAACCGAATTCATGGTTTCTCCTTAAGGAACGTTATTCTCCTCACGGTACCCAAGGTTACAGAATCATTCCTCCCAAGATAGAACGGATTTACCTCATTGGTGTAGCGGTACGTCAAACCCAATGAACGACGAATGCAACAACACGGTGCGGACCACACGACTCTACAATGCAATTTTCTCTTTGAAAAACCAATGCAAAAACTATGTTTAAAAACACCATCCACTACAAGAAAATAAGGTTTTTGTCACGGTTTTGGGGTACCCTTAGTCACGGTTTTAACCGTGACAAAGGGCCCTTTGTCACGGTTTAAGGAACCGTGACAAAATCGACCAAATTTTGTCACGGTTTACCCAGAAATCGTGACTAAGGGTAGTCACGGTTTCTTGGTAAACCGTGACTACCCTTAGTCACAGTTTTTGGGTAAACCGTGACGAACTTTGGTCACGGTTTACCCAAAACCCGTGACTAAGGGTAGTCACGGCTTACCCAAAAACCGTGACTAAGGGTAGTCACGGTTTATAAAGAAACCGTGACTGATATGATGACCAAAGTGTAAGTTAAAAAATTTCAGTGACTGAATTTATAATTTGTTCGAATTATTGTATCAAACCCTCAACTTCTTTTGTTACACAATTTAATCCATAAACTATAAAGGTTAACAAAAGGTCCCAATTTTATTCCTTCCGTTTAACAAATAAGTCACTCCAGTTTTCTAGTTATGCAACTTGGTCCAGAAATTTCATTAGTTAACATATCGGTCCTCCGTTAATGTTTATTGTCTTCTCCGATGACTCCGTCGTCACCGACGGGTCTCCTCCTCCGTTTCTTCAGTTTCCGGCGAGCTTCCTTCCTTCTCCCTCTGTTTCTTTCCTCTTCTCCCTCTTCTATTTCGATCTCCACTCCTCCTCTTCTCCGTCGATCTCCATTTTCCGACAAGTGTCGATCTCAATTTTCCGGCGACTCTATGGATTGGGCAGCGGCGACGGTGAGAGGAGAAGGAAGGAAGAGAACGAAGAAGAAGAAGAAGAAGAAGGGAGGAAGAGAAGGAAGAAGAAGAAGAAGAAGAGGAGAAGGAGGGAGGAAGAGAAGGAAGAAGAAGAAGAAGAGAAGGAAGAAGAAGAAATCGTCGGCTGAAGGTTGTAGTAGAGAAGGAAGAAGAAGAAGAAGAAGAAAGAGAAGGAGGAAGGAAGCCTCGGATTGCCAGCGTGGCATTACACTTAGTTACGGTTTCTATAAAAACCGTGACTAATTTGTCACGGTTACAAAAAACCGTGACAAATCAGTCACGGTTTCTATAAAATCGTGACTTATTTTGTCACGGTTTCATAAAACCGTGACAAATTAATCACGGTTTTTATGAAACCGTGACTGATGTGTCACAGTTTCAGAAAACCGTGACCAATGGGTCACGGTTTCAAAAATCGTGACTAAAAATCCGTGACTAAACCTATATTTTCTTGTAGTGATCTCCAAATTTTCGTAAAAAACCTTCTCTAAAGCATGTGTTCAATTGAAGGAGGAGGACTGAATTTATAGGGCATGGAAGGGTGTGACATAAAGATTCACGATGGTTCATGAAAGAACACACCCCTTCGTTTGATTTGAATGTGAATTAACTAGAACCGATGGTAGAACCGGTTTGGTTCTTTCAATTCAATTCAATTCAAACCGGTTGGGTTTTACCCCTTAACCACTACAAAAATATATACATATGGCGTCGGTTAGACCGGGTTTTTAGCGTCGGTCAGAGCCGACGCTAAAAACATGTTGCGTCGGTCGATCCAACCGACGCGAATAACAGCGACGCTAAATTATAGCGTCGGTCGAAACAGTAACCGACGCTAAATGTTCTGACCAACCGACGCAATATTCGCCCAGCCACCCACTGGTTGGTTAGTCGGTTGGGTGGGTTTAGTTTTTTGTTTTCGTTTTTTATATTCGTTTTTAATTTTTGTTTGTTATTTTCATTTTTATCTTCGTTTTTTATTTTTATTTTTTCCAGATCTGGATTTTCCAAGATCTGGATTTTTCTAGATCTGTGTTTTGGAGGGGCGGCGGCGGCGTGATGTGAGGGAGGGGCGGCGGTGTGGTGTTTGAGGGAGGCGCGGCGGTGGGTGATTTGGAGGGAGGGGCGACGGTGTTTGGAGGGAGGGGCGGCGGTGGTGGTGTTTGGAGGGAGGGGCGGCGGTGGTGGTGTTTGGAGGAGGGACGGCGGTGGGGTGATTTGGAGGGAGGGTGCGGCGGCGGTTGTGTTTGGAGGGAGGGGCGGCGGCGGCGGTGTTTGGGGGGAGGGGCGGCGGCGGTGGTGTTTGGAGGGAGGGGCGGGGGTGGGGCGGCGGTGGTGTTTTGGAGGGAGGGGCGGCGGTGGGGTGATTTGGAGGAGGGGCGGCGGCGGCGCGGTGTTTGGAGGAGGGGCGGCGGGGCGGCGGTGTTTGGAGGGAGGGGCGGCGGGGTGGGGGTGTTTGGAGGGAGGGGCGGCGGGGTGTTGGGGGGGTGGTGGTGTTGGAGGGAGGGGCAGCTGTGGTGGTGTTTGGAGTTGAGAGGATGAGGGTTTGGGAGATTTTTTAGAGAGGTGGGAGAGTTTCAGGAGAGAGAGGAGAAGATTGAGAGAGGTGAGAAGGATTTTAGGGTTAGGGTGGCGACTGAGAGGCTTAAATAGGTATGTGTATTTAGCGTCGGTCGATGACCGACGCTAAACCGACTGACGACCGCTAAAGCTGGTTTTGGGTAAGGGCTTTGTTTCTGACCCTAAACCAGATTTAGCGTCGTGTATTTAGCGTCGGTCGACAGGCGACCGACGCTAAACGTCGGTCAAACGCGAGTCAATGTTTTAGCGTCGGTCATTTGTCCAACCGACGCTAAATACTTTCGTGACGACCGACGCTAAATACTTCTTTTTTTGTAGTGAACCTTCCTTCCATCATTCCCATTCACACCACTCAACCCCAACAAGGTAGTCATGTCGCAAGTCTAGGGTTACCCACCTGTTCGTCCTTCATAGGACGATCCCACATTGGCAGAATCATCCTTTTACAACCAGAGCTGACAATAACAAATATATGAAGAAACACACTTGAACTCATTCCATCCTATCTCCCATTTCTAACTCGGATTCATTAATCATTCCATTTCATCATAATCCCCAAACCCAACTAAAACATCAAATTAATCAATTGACAATCACAGAACAGTTATCCGATTTTACTTTCTTCAGTTTCATGCAAAACCTAGCTTTTGATCTAAGTCCAATTTGAACTCCTCGGGTTACCAATCACTACCTATCGATGCTAAACCCTCACCTGGAATAGAAGATGAGGCTCTAATCGTCATCTAGATTCCGGATAAATTAATCTCATTTCCTAAAAAAATGTAGCTTTTCCCCTTCCTCACCGACAACACTCAGCACCACAACAGTAGAATCTAAGAAATGAGATCTCTTCTCCTCTTCGCCAGGAACCCACGAAAAGAAACGACGCCTTAATCGGACACCTGTAGCTCCCGAAATTAAGCTTCAAAGATTGACGGAAGTTTGGTTCGTCAATGGAATTTTGGGAAGAAGGAAACAGAATGAAATTTCTAAAATCCGTCCAAAACCCGTCTTTAATATCCAGGGGCTGATACACAACGTGTATCATAGTACACAACGTATATTAGAGATACACGGTTGTGCCCTTTTAAATCGACTTCTCGACCGTGGGTGCCATGAATTGATACACGGCGTGTATTTTCCACTGTACGCTTAAAGTGTTGTAACCTTAACCCGATCCACATTTGCTCATCTGGACTTCGATGAGACTTCAAGAACACCAAAATCAGTGCTTTGATCATCCGAACTTCAGTCTCGAACCAACAGTTCGGCGGGGATGTTAAAATCGTTGTTTGAGGCTTAAACCAGAGATAGCCCCACTAGGCATTTCATGGCATGAATATAAGAGGAGACATTTCTATCCCCCTATTTCTTTTGCGTAGCACGTCTTTATGATTCATAACTCTAGATCGAGATTGACTAACATACCATGGTTTTAGAATGAACCAAACTCCATGAATGGAACAGACAACGATGATATAAGGGTATATAGGTTTTGACATAGAGCATGAAGAATAAACTTACCTTGCCAAAACAAATGAACAAATGCAGGGTTCGATACTTTAACACTTTACTTGGTAACTGTACGAGCAAGAGCTTCATTTGTTTTGTTTAGAAATCCCAGAAAATCTAGACTCATTAAAAGTGTTTCAATGTGAGAACATTAAGAAGGAATTTTTTTTGGAGTAAGTTTGAGTAACAAATTAGCGATTGGATTAACAGTGACCAAGTTTGTTTCTAAATCTTGAGATTGAATAACAGTTTTACAACCATAGTTTGTAATGCATGTATAGTGTTAAGGAAGAATTAATGAATTGAACATAAATCAATTGAAGCTGATATTGCTCTAATAACATATTAGGAAATGATGAATGATTTTTTTTTTTTTTTGACATAGGCAGCTCCTTTCGGAGATACGGAGACAGCAAGCACAAACAAGGAATTGAACATCAAGTCCCAACTCGGGAAGTCATGTCTACCTCCACAACTCCCGGGAGGTTAATCAGGGCCATACGAGCCACGTAATGGGCGGTCCTGTTACCTGAACGGCGAACCGTCATAAAACGCCATGTAGGAGTAGGAATCAACATGTGAATGAATTTGTCAAAGAAAGATCCTGCTGGAATGGAAGCGTCTTGATTAAATGCTCTTGGAAAGCATCAACTCAACATCCTCTTCTCTGTCCTCCTACAAAACACCAGACAAAGAACACCAACAGTACATGTGTCTCAAAAAGCAAGAAGCTTAATCATAACAGGATCGAGTATATCTGTGTACCCCATAGTTTCGTCCTACCATCTGTAACAATTCAATCCATTTTAATAAAAAGGTAAGCCCACGTAATTAAACATCCAACCATTGAAGAGGAACAACAGTAGACAAAAGAGCATTTGCTCAACACCATGATATTAGGTCTCTAGAACTCCGAAAAAACCATCTACAATGCATTGATGCTATATTAATGATATATATACACAAGTTTCCATTACATTTTGTTGATAATTCTTTAATGTTTTAATTTAGTCTAACATGTTGACTATTTTTTCCACAATAAAATTGGAGTGACAAATATATTATTTTGTTTATTTAGGCGTTTGGTTGATGAAATTGGGTTCAGGAATTGGAAATCAATTCTCGCCCCCTTGGAACTGACCCTAATAATTGCACTACAATTCTTTTTTATAATAGTGGTTGTAAGTATTATATATGTTCCTGCCTGGTCGCCTGGTCCAATGAGGAAGGCCCAAGCTTGTTAGTCCTCGCGGAGTGTTGTACCTCGTAAGTAGTGTGAGAGGTAGTCAGTTCAAGGAAGAGGGGAGGCGATCAGTTTAAGGAATGGGATAGGAAGGAGAGTAACGTACCGCGGAGCGTTTGTCCGCTGGGTAAAAGTGTTGTCCCCTGGTTAATAGGGTGTACGGGGTATTTATAGTACCCCTGCCTTGGTCGCCAAGGCTGAATCTTAGCCACTCGTTTGTAGCTCCCGTAGGATGTTGACACGTGTTCGCTCTGTCTTGGGAACCTAAGTGTCGCCGAGTAACCCTAGGAGGCCGCCGAGCTGGGCCGTCGCTTTGGGCCTCACCCCACCTTCTGGGCCTGCCTGTTCGGCCCATCTGATTTACCGCCTGGGCCCGGACCCCCTGCCCTAGCCACTGTGTTCGGACCGCCATGTGGGTCGCCTCATGGGCCGTCGCGTGGGCCTTAGGTCTTTGTCGGGCTGGGCCCATCAATTGCCCCCAAGCCCTTAGTCGAGCTTTGCTTGGCTGAGGGTTTACTTATAACTCGGATCGCTTGTGTTGTGTCGCTTTATCGCATTGCTATCCTATCGCCTTATTGCCTTGTCATTTTGTCGCTTTGGTGTCTTGGTTCTTATCGCCTTGTTTCTTTTGTCGCTTTGGTGTCTTGGTTCTTATCGCCTTGTCTCTTTTGTCGCTGCTTTCTATTGCGCCCCTTCTTTCCGGTCTTTCACGCACCTCTCTACCGCTCAGGGCATCATGGTCTTTTACTCCCTACCTTGCTGGAGAAGCTGGGGAAATCGGGGTATTTTGGTAATTGCCCAGAAAGCCATCATTACCTTATCCCTTCAGACGTCATTTCAGCCGCGCGTGCCCCCAATGAAATGCCGCGACGGCTCGCCTTCCCGCCAACACGCCTTTTTAACCGCGCGTGTGACCCACTCATTCACCGCGACGGTTCCATTCCCGCTCATTGCATTCCTATATAAACCCCTTCTTACCGTCCTCCTCCTTTTTCTTTTTACTCCTTCTCTGTCACCTTGACTCCTTGCTTTTACTGTCCTCTTGCCTCCACTGCTTCCTTATTCTTTCCGGCGAGCCCTCACTATCTTCTCCTTCTCCGTCGATCGGGAAACGTTCTTTCTCCTTCTTCCGACCACTAGAAAACGTTCGTCTCTTCCTACCATTTTTCAGATGTCTGGAGCCCCCCGACGTCCACCTGGTACGTGACTCTTCCCCTCCTTCTCACTCCCATTGTCGTCCTGCCGTGTGTTTCCCTCTCTTTTCTACTTCTTGTTTTTTAACCATGGATTCCGCCTCCGATAGCCAGAACCAAAGTCATTCTTATTCCGCTGGTACCGATTCTTCACCCTCTCCTTCATCCTCCTCTTCATCCTCCCCTTCTTCTTCCAGTCATTCCCCTGAACGGGCACCCTTAAACCCTCCATCTACGACCGAAACCTCGTCTGCCCATATTTCCGACGTAGCAGAGGAGAACTTTGATGAATCTCCCACCCTGCCTTTTTGGGGTCCCCACCAAAAAGGATTCGAGCGGGCCCGTCATGGTGTCGAGATTGATCCTGAGGCGACTAGGGTCACCGGCTCCTACTCTATTGGCAACTGGCGATCTATGTGGGGAGGAGCCGCCTGTGACGAGCGCACGGTCATCGGCCCGGGCTACTTCCCTTCAGGGTCGGTGGAGAAGATCGCCCGCGTTCTTCCGTTCGCCATGCTGCCGTCTACCTGGGAATTCGCCGTGGCCTCTCGGCTTTCCACTATTGGCAATTGCCCGCCAGGGTGGCACGGCGTCTGGACCGAGGCCTTCACCAATGGCCTCCGCCTTCCGCCATCCTCGTTCACGGTCGCCCTGCTTGAGTGCTTTGGCGCTTCTCTTGGCGCCTTTAACGTCGGGTGTTGGGCTACAGCCTCTGCCTTTGAATGCAGCTGTGCGACCAAGAAGATCGCCCCCACCCTTCGGTTGTTCCAATTAATTCACTATGCCAAGCACACCTCTAATGGCATCAGTTTCGTTCGCCGAGCTGATCTTACACAAAAGGGCACTTACTCATCACCGAAACCTCGCCCTACATGGTATCATTCGTTTTTCTACTTCCGCCCCAGCGACACAGATCGCCCTTGGGCTTCGCTGCTCCCTTCGTCCTGGTCTTCTGGTGACGTGAGCTCCTTCAATGCCGAGCTTGATCCTACTCCTGACGAAATACTCTTACGTCGCCAGATCCTTCTTGATTGCCATCACTTATCGACCGCTTCTGGCCTGCGGACTGCCCAGACGGGCATACGAGAGGTATACTTTATGTCTTAGGCGGTGCTGATTGTTTTCCTAGCCGCCGCCGTTCGTCTTGCGTAATTGAGTCGCCGTAGCTAAACCCTTAGGAACGTATAACCTTTATATTATCGCCTTATATTATCGCCTTTTTATGCTCCCTTCTTTTTCTTTTCTTTTTTTTATACTGATCTTTGGATGTACCTTTCCTAGGTGCCGTAAGTCTCGCTGGATGCCTCCTCAGTACCACCGCGCGTGGTCCTGTCGCCGAGACCCGTCCCAGCCGCTCTGAGGCTGCCCCCGTCGCCCCTGCTTCTGTCCAACCTTCGCCCGAGAAATCCAAGGGAAGAGGAAGGCGACTGAGACGGATGAAAGCCTCCTCTCACCAAAGAAGAAGAAAAAGGCTGGGGCTTCCAAGCCGAGGAGAAAGGCCGGTGAGGGCTCCAGCAATCCTCCGCCGCCGCCCCCACCAGTGATAGAGGTGGAGGATGTCGATGCGAGACTGAAACACCCCTCCGCCGCTCTCGTCGCCAGTCGCCTCCGACACATGACAATCTTTCTGCAAGGGAGCCCTTAGAGCATCCTGCTGATGAGAACGCCATCTCGTATGACGACTCTTATCTTCCCGACGAGCCTATCCCTCTTCCCCGGGATCCGGAGCATCCCGAGTCTGTGCCGGCCGCAGAGCTTGATCTTCGTCCCACCGAGCCTGCTCGCGATCACTCTCGCCCTCCCCTGTCAACACCGACCGTGCCCGCCGGGCCAGCTGGACAGAGCGAGTTAACACTCTCTTCAATCGCCCTGCTCCTTCTGGCCGCGAAGGCGAGGGTCCCTTTCGCCTTCCCTACTTTGCCGTCGTTCATCCGGTGGCATCCCACATATCGCCCCGGATGGCGAGTGATATCTCGGAGGAGTTCTCCCGAGGTATCTACGAGGGGGTGACCGCTCCTGGTGAGGGTTCGGAGATCGCAGACCTGCACGGGGCAACTTCCTGCCGCCTCCTTCAGGTACCCATGGAATACGTCTCTTATCTGCTTTGTCCTATTACCTTAATTCTGCTCGCTGATTCTTACCTTCTTCATTCGTTTTGCTGCCTAGGCCGTGGCTGAGCTCGGCGATCTTTCCTTTGCATGTAAACACATGCAAGAGGAGAATCGGAAGTTGAAGGAGGATGTTGAGAATCTGCGCTCTTTGCGCATGGATCTCACTCGTTATCATAACGAGGAGAAGGTATTTGTTCGTCTGCCTCTTGTTTTTTCCTGCTTATATATACTTTTTCCGACTTGCCACCTTTCGATCCTTGCTAAACCCGCACGTTGCTGTTTGTTTGTTTTTTTTTGTAGCGACGGGCAGATGCAGCGACCTCTGCTGCTGAGTCGCTGAAGGAGAGCCTGGCTGAGGCGACCGGGCGGATTTCCCAGATGGAGGGCGTCCAGGAGGACTTGCAATCTGCTAACAAGCACATTGTCGCCCTTGAAGCCGAATTGGATGAGGTTCGTGCCAAGGCTGCTCAGGTGGAGGAGATAGCCGCCGAAAGGGACAGAGCCAAGGAGCTGCTGAATGACTCACTGGCGGCTGAATCGGCGGCGGATCGTGACCTTGCCGCTGCCAAAGCTCAGCATGACGAGACTGTAGCTTATTATACTCATGCTCTCGGCGAGAGTATTTCGTGTAGTAATGCGCAGCTGTCGTAATGAGTTCTACGAGCTATTTCCCAACAAGGGCTGGCCGGGCGAAAGATGGTTCGAGCTGTCCTCCGAGGTCTTAACCGCTATAACTTTGGGGTTCCCGACCTTCCTGACGCCGAGGAGGAGACTTACTTTCGGGACGCTGCTCGCCTGGAGCGGGAGATAGTGGCGGCAGATGCAGAATATGTGGCGACCACTCGCCGTAGCCGTGGTCTGCCTGATCTGAATCTTGATGGATCAGAGGTTCAGCCGCCATCATCCGATCAAGTCCCCTCGTCCAGCGGCAGGGACTTCAATTCCGCCGTTTCTCCTTCCAAGACTGGCGGGAAGAGCTCCGGCGCTCAAGGCCCGTGATCTCGCTTTTAACCTGTTGCTACTGTTGCCATCTGTTCAGACAATCCTCATGTTTCTACTTGCTGTTGCTGTTTTCCTTTCTTTCTCATTTTCCTTTTGTAAGAATTACTTTATTAAACTCTTATTCGTGAGTTTTCAGTCTATGGGCTTTTTTTTTTTTATATCTTATTACCCTCTCTTGACCGCTTTGCTTCTTTCCCGTCATTAACTAGATGTTAGACTGATAACTTTGATGTCCTTAGGCCTTACATAGTAAGTTTGATGCCCTTAGGTCTTACACAGCGATTTGTTAATGCTCGTAGGTCTTACATAGCGATCCCAATGCCCTTAGGTCTTACATGATAAATTTGATGCCCTTAGGTTTACACAGCATTTGTTAATGCCGTAGGTCTTACATAGCGATCCCAATGCCCTTAGGTCTTACATGATAAATTTGATGCCCTTAGGTCTTACACAGCGATTTGTTAATGCCCGTAGGTCTTACATAGCGA